>CAKAOJ020000764.1:0-110835 GCA_916701645.2 Sebastolobus alascanus | reverse complement strand
TATGATTCAAACTACTTTTGCCATTCATGTGGGGTTTGTATTTACGGATATCCACAAATGAATTATGACTAGTCGTGATTCCAGTTTCAGATATCTACAATTTAATTCTGACTATAATGAGGTTTGAGATATCTGTAACTGTTATTTAGGATAGTCAGAACTGAATTACAGATATCTCTAACTGTTGTTTGGACTAGTCACAATGACATTATAGATATCTGGAATAAGAACTCTGACTAGTCACAATGTAATTACGACTAGTCAAAATATAGTTGTAGATATCTCTAATGTTAATTCTGGATATTCAAGCTGAGCTATTAAATGTTAAATCGACTCGCCATACACTTTTCTACACTTAAGGATGTCATTGTCCTGGATAACTTTACAGTTCAGTCCAATGGAAACCACTGACTGTCACTGTGACGGAGGAAGGAACATACTGGAAACATTACTGTCATAGATGATGTCATAGATAATGTCACTGATGGGCTTACCTGAGCAGGTGAGATTCAGGATGGAGTAAGAGGAACTTGATGTTGCACACTCCCTCAGAGCAGATCCAGACCGAACACACACAGACCAGATCAACCACACAGATCTTTCTGAGGTCTCCTCTCTCTGTTCTACAGAAACAGCAGGGCCACAGTCCAACTCTCTGCAGGCAGCATGTGCTGTCTTCAGGGTCCAGTCAGAGTAACGATCTGTCACCGGTCTCCAGTCTCCCTGATGGTTCACCTCCAGTGTTCCTGCACAGCGACTGTCTCCTCCCACCAACCTGACAGGCTCTGAACAGAAACAAGAGAGTCATCAGTAAAAGAATAAAGTGAGTTTCATTAGAACAGAAGTGAACCAGATCAGAGCTGCAGCTCCTCTTCTACCTGAGCAGGTGAGTCCAACAGCTGTGCCAGGTGAGCAGGTGTTTCTATCTGAGTCTGAGCTTCTACAGTCCAGGAGAGCAGACTCATTTCCTCCACACTGGAACTCTTTGGTCCACATTGGATCCTTCACTTCTCCATAGATCACCCCCTGGAGGACTGAAGGAGCCCCACAGCCAAGCTCCCTACAGACTACCTCTGCATCCTGCTGGTCAAAGTCAGCTTCACACACTGAGGACCACCACTGGTTAGAGTGGTTAGACTGGTTAGACTTCACCTCCAGTCTGCCTGAGCACAGACTAGTCCCATTCACCAGCCTGACAGAGTCTGGAGAGATGATTGGAGATAAAATAGAGAGAGATAAAAGACACCAGACACTAAATAAAAATATTTCATGAAACAACAATTCTAACATGAGTTCATCATCAGGACACATCTTTTCAATGCTCATTGACAGTGACTAACTGGAGAAGTTTAGAGCGGTCCATGCCATCGATTAGCTAAGTTAACTCAAAACACAAATATCAAAAAACAAAAGATCAAAAACATATAATTTTTATTCAGACTGGGAGAAAGATTATCTTTTTGTTTCCTCATATTCTAACTCTGTCTGTCTTATCTGCAATGTGAGCATGGCTTTACCAAAGAAGGTC
Source organism: Sebastolobus alascanus (assembly GCA_916701645.2). Classification (NCBI taxonomy): domain Eukaryota; kingdom Metazoa; phylum Chordata; class Actinopteri; order Perciformes; family Sebastidae; genus Sebastolobus; species Sebastolobus alascanus. Next base: position 109,307 of record CAKAOJ020000764.1, on the reverse strand, counting down.
AATTTGGAGCGGCATTTCAAAACGGTGCAATAATAGTTTGATAGCGAATAAAGAAGTGTCAGGTGAAGGCTGAAGAGAGATAGAGCCACCTGAAAGAGTGTATTATATACAGATTCACAATAAGTAGTTAGGGAGGGACAGGACCAAAACATAGGAATTAGTTTTTTAACTTGTTTTAAATGTCTTAAAAACCTCCCTGAATCATGACATCAGCTACCAGGTTACATCTGTGTAGACAATCAGTCACAATGGTGATCAGAAGTGTCTTCTATTAGTTTTGGTTTTCCACCTCCAATGAAGAGCAGCACACAGCCTCTTCTCAAGCCTCAGGGCCCTATTTCAACCATTAGATGATATTTTAGCAATTAATTATTAAATAATGTTTATAATAAAGTAATTTTAAATAGATTTTGAGGTAAATATTGGGGTAATTTAGCAGTAATTCCAAATAAATTTCAAATATATTATTTGCTAATTATCACCTAACTACCATGAAAGTTGTGAAGCTGTAAAAATGAAGTGTTAGCCAACGTAGTGCTATGATGTTGGATGTTACAGGGTCTGTGATAAATGTAAATTGCATAAAAAAGTAACTTTTTTACTCAGATTTTATGCATATGGTGTTGTGTTCCTTATACTATGACAGTTTTCCTAAAATTAAATAAAAAGAAATTACAATATATCGAGATATACTGAATCGTGACCCCTGCATCATGATACGTATCGTATCGCCAGATTCTCGCCAACACACAGCCCTAATGTAATATAATAAATCCAGCCTTCTTGTTTAAAGGGAACATTCATAAAAAAATGAGCTGCTGCTGGGTGAATATAGAATTTAGTTAAAATAACACACAAATTGATGAAATAGAACTGTGAACAGAAACACCTGTGACGTATCAAAGAGTCGTGACAATGTGCCACACGTCATATTTAATTGATGTGGCTTTAAAATGACGGCTCCGAGGCGAGGATGTCTCATTTTGTTAAAAGCCTGTTGCCTCAATTCCTCTCTCCTCGCGTCTCTTCCTCGCCTCCTCAGCTCGCATCTCTCTTGGGCGGGACTAAGACGCGAGGAGAGGAGGCGAGGAAAGGAATGGAGGATGTACAAGCTGTGAAATGGGAAAGGCCTAAAGACAGACAGGTGTGTCCTGTCAGGTGAAGCTCAGCAGTCTGTGGAGAGTTTGAAGCTTTCAGAAACAAGCCCACTTCTATGGCAAGCTGTTTTAACATTTAATAGCTAGACAGGTGATTCATCAGAGATATCTGTGACGTTGTTTTAACTAGTCAAAACTTTAATTCTAGATATTGGTAATTACATTTGGACTAGTACGATTCAAACTACTTTTGCCATTCATGTGTATTCATGTGTGTTGTAGATCGTTTTCTACCTTACTACGGTTAGAAAGAGCCCTCGTTGGTGTTTTAACTATGTCTCTCTTATGAGTTATTGATCCAGGAAGTTTGAATCTGTGAATATCTTTCACACTTTACCGAACTATCCGAATTAGTAAAAGCTTCTGCTGACACTGTTCAGGGGTCTCATTTATAACCGTTGCGTACGCACAAAACGGGGCCTGAAATGTGCGTACGCCACTTCCCACGCAACAGTTGTGATCTATAAAAACAAACTTGACGGGAGAATGTGCGCACCTGTACGGAAACTTTGACCCATGCGTGCGCACATTATGGAGGCACCGAGGTAGAGGAAACTGGCCACGCAGATGGTGAGGTGGTGAATTGAAACCAGATTGTAGAAATTAAACATTTAACGTCACTTCATATCACATGTTACTACGTTACTTATAGATCCACTTTATCATAGATATTTAAACCAGCAGTGTGCTAGTGAGCCATACTTAACCCATAAGCACCTTACAAATGTTAAATATATCAGCCAACTCAAATCTCAAAGCAAATTCCGCTCAATATCTCATCAGCGCTGTCTCACCATCACGTCCCCCCCCCCCCCCTCCGGAGCGCAGAGGAGCGGGCCGAACTACCAACACTCAGCTGTGGAGCAACGTAGCTGTTGAAATCATGATCATCGGAGATATCAAAGTATGATAGTAATTTTTATAAATTTGTTGAGTGTAAAATCGCTGCAGTGAACATGATATGACTTATTCATTTATTTATGGTTTATTAGATAGGGACAGATACAGTATACATTGACAAAAGGATAGCAAAGCTGTCCGATGTAACTATCAGACTGTCTCCAGTGCGCCACCGCGGTGCGCCATGCACACTCAGCTCCCTCCAGTCACCTCCACCCGGCACATCTTCACCACCTGCATGTTCAGTATGGATTGAGTCAATTAGCAAAGTGCGGAAATAAAGCCAGTGACAGCTCTCGCACAATCGTTACTCTCCATATCGTCATATCATTATCAGTCCTAATCATAATACAGGCCAAGTTCGCCATAAAAACTTAAAAAAATACATTGTGTTCACCTATCAAACTTCCTTTTTAAATGATATCCAGGTGGGGAGATATTACTGATTGTCGCGATTATTTTGACAAGTTGTGAATCGATCAGTCTGATTGCTGTAAACATATAAACACTGCCGTGAAACTTGTAACATGCTGCATGGTGGATGCACTGTCACTGTGAGGACTACGTGAATGGTAGAATTAGGAGGGAACGAGAGTTCATGGACCTCCTCACCCACCTTGATCTCTGTATCGGAAAAACTCCTTTTCTTGGTCTTCCTCTCGGTAGTCGCCGTGATTCACCGTAAAGATCCACTGATCAACAGGCTCATTTACATGGAGAAACATTCATGAGGTGCTTTGCATTGACCATTTATGGCTGAATGTGGGCGTGTCGAGGGCGGGATAGGAGGCTGATCCATGTGCGCACATTCCCAGGTGGACTGTGGGAACATTGCCTGCAGGAGTGCGTACGCACAGTTTTATAAGTCTGATTTTTTTTTGGCGCACGCCATTTTCGGCTTTTGTGCGCACGTCCATTTTTAGTATGGATCCTACGCACAGTTTTATAAATGAGACCCCTGATGCTTTGTGCACCAACGTGGACCGTAAGGCGCTGGGAAGGGTGGTACGCTCAGCCCAACACATCACCGGTTGCGAGCTGCCCAGCTTGCAGGAGCTGTACACCCAGCGGTGCCTCAGGAAGTCCCTGAGAGTCATTAAGGACACCGCACACCCCCACAACAGCCTGTTCTCCCTCCTGCCCTCTGGTAGAAGATACAGGACCCCCAGGACTCACACCAGCAAACTGAGGAGCAGTTTCTTCCCCCAGGCCATCAGACTCTTAAACAGATCAATCATACAAAACCCTCTCGCTCATAATAAGTGCAATAAACAAGTGCAATACTTCAATGCAATATGTGCAATTAAAAAAAAAAAGAACAATAATAAATGCCTGTGCAATATTTTTATATATTTACCATTTACCAAGTATTTCCTTTATTATTATACTGTATATTATTTGTAAATACACTATTATTTTTATTTTTACTTTATTTTATTCTTTTGCTACTTAACTTACTGTTTTCTTAATGGAGCTTCCCAGTAAAAAGTATTTTACACGATTGTACTTGTATAACGGGCGTGACAATAAACATCTTGAATCTTGAATCTTATTGGGCCGATATCGTATGAGAAGCCTTGATGAGCAACGTCATGACAACAACTCTGACTGGTCATAATGAGGTTTGAGATATCTGTAACTGTTTTTTAGGATAGTCAGAACTGAATTACAGATATCTCTAACTGTCGTTTTGACTAGTCACAATGACGTTATAGATATCTGAAATAAGAATTCTGACTAGTCACAATGTAAATACGAATAGTCACAATGTAGTTGTAGATATCTCTAATGTTAATTCTGGATAGTCAAGCTGAGCTATTAAATGTTAAAACAGCTCGCCATACACTTCTCTACACTTAAGGATGTCATTGTCCTGGATAACTTTACAGTTCAGTCCAATGGAAACCACCGACTGTCACTGTGACGGAGGAAGGAACATACTGGAAACATTACTGTCATAGATGATGTCACTGATGGGCTTACCTGAGCAGATGAGATTCAGGATGGAGTTAGAGTAATCTGATGTTGCACACTCACTCAGAGCAGATCCGGACTGAACACAGTCAGACCTGATCACCCACACAGATCTCCATGAGGACTCCTTTCTCTGTTCTACAGAAACAGCAGAGCCACAGTCCAACTCTCTGCAGGCAGCAGCTGCTTTCTTCAGGGTCCAGTCAGAGTCACTCACTGGTCTCCAGTCTCCCTGATGTTTCACCTCCAGTGTTCCTGCACAGCGACTGTCTCCTCCCACCAACCTGACATTATCAGGCTCTGAACAGAAACAAGAGAGTCATCAGTAAAAGAATAAAGTGAGTTTCATCAGAACAGAAATGAACCAGATCAGAGCTGCAGCTCCTCTTCTACCTGAGCAGGTGAGTCCAACAGCTTTGCCAGGTGAGCAGGTGCTTCTATCTGAGCCTGAGCTTCTACAGTCCAGGAGAGCAAACTCATTTCCTTCACACTGGAACTCTTTGGTCCACATTGGATCCTTCAATTCTCCATAGATCACCCCCTGGAGGACTGAAGGAGCCCCACAGCCAAGCTCCCTACAGACCACCTCTGCATCCTGCTGGTCAAAGTCAGCTTCACACACTGAGGACCACCACTGGTTAGAGTGGTTAGGCTGGTTAGACTTCACCTCCAGTCTGCCTGAGCACAGACTAGTCCCATTCACCAGCCTGACAGAGTCTGGAGAGATGATAGAAGATAAAATAGAGAGAGATAAAAGACACCAGACACTAAATAAAAAGATGTCATGAAACAAGGCAGAGTTGCAACTTCAGCTCGATGAATCTGTGTTTTGGACAGATAGTACTTCAGTTTTGAAGTACATTAATAATGACGACAAGCGCTTCCATACATTTGTGGCAAACAGGATCTTTGCCATAAGAGAAGTTTCAAGCCCTTCCCAATGGAGGCTTGTTGGCTCTAAAGACAACCCAGCTTACGCTGCATCCAGGGGAATGAAGGTGCTTGACTTTCTAAAGAACTACAGTTGGCTTGAGGGTCCCATTTTTCTGTGGAAGTCTGAGAGAGATTGGCCAGCCAAATTATGTCGGTGATGTCGTAGTGGACTCGGATGATCCGGAGGTCAGAAAGGTCACCTCTGTTAATTCCGTTGTCAACAATTAACTTAAATCCACTGACTATCTCATGACTTACTTCTCAGACTGGAGAGGCTGAAAGTGTCAGTGGCCTGGTTTCTAAGGCTGAAGGCAATTCTGTTGGAGCTCAGTGGTCTGAGAAAGGGGTTGAAGGCCTCTGACAATGCACAAGCTTGTCAAATGGAAAGACTAAATGCCACAATCACACAGAGGAGTAACATCTAGATGCCAAAAGACCTGTTGGAAACGGAGCTGGCTGTCATTCGTTATTTGCAACAGCAAAGGTTTCAGGATGAAATTCCCTCTCCGGTATCTGAAAAGGGAACCGGGAGCAGACAAAATTCCATTTACAAGCTGGATCCAAATTAGGAAGACGGACTCCTAAGAGTTGGAGGGAGATTAAGCAAAGAAGCAATGCCTTTGGAGGTAAAACATCTCATCCTCTCCAATGATCAGCATATCTCCATGCTTATCCTCAAATATACTCAGCAACTATTAGGTCACAGCGGTCGAAACCATACACTATCTGTACTGAGGAGGAAGTATTGGACTACCAATGCAAACTTGGCTGTGAGGAAGATCATATCTGAATACAGTTGTTGCAGACGGTATAATGGAACAGCTATGGAAAACAAAAAAGCTGGAAAACAAAAGAGCTGGTGGTGGATTTTCGCAGACGCACCCACTCCCCCCGACACCGGTGAACATCCAGGGAACGGACATTGAGATGGTGACATCTTACAAGTACCTGGGTGTTCACCTGAACAATAAACTGGACTGGACTGACCATTCCACTGCACTTTACAAGAAAGGCCAGAGCAGACTCTATCTGCTCAGGAGACTGAGGTCTTTTGGAGTGCAGGGGGCACTCCTGAAGACCTTTTACGACACCGTGGTGGCATCATCCATTTTTTATGGAGTAGTCTGCTGGGGCAGCAATATCTCGGCTGCAGATAGGAAGAGACTGGACAAAGTGATCAGGAAGGCCAGCTCTGTCCTGGGATGCCCCCTGGACCCAGTGGAGGTGGTGGGAGAGAGGAGGATGACGGCTAAGCTGTCGTCCATGATGAGGAACGACTCCCATCCCATGCAGGACACCATCACAGCACTGGAGAGCTCCTTCAGCGACAGGCTGCTCCACCCGAAGTGTGTGAAGGAACGCTACCGCAGGTCCTTCCTTCCTGCAGCTGTCAGACTCCACAACCAGCACTGCTCCCAATAGACCACATACACACCACAAACTGACAATAATTGCACACTTTACTGTACTCTGCACTATACTGTACACTGACTGTGCAATATCAATATTACTCAGGTGTAATTCATACTGTACAATGCTTCCAGGTTGAATTTCATTTCATTCATTCTCACTGTGCAATATAATTTTACCACTTGTGCAATTTTTGTTAATAGTCTGCTGTCAATACTGTATATTCTGCTCCTATTTTTATATTTAAATTGTTGATATTTTGTTTCACTTTGTTTTTGCCTTTTTATTACTGTGTTAGCTGATGCTTCTTGTTTTTTTGCACTATCCCTTTTGCTGCTGTACACTGCAAATTTCCCCACTGAGGGACTAATAAAGGAATATCTTATCTTATCTTATCTTATCTTATGGAGCAAAAGATGGCAGATCTTCCGAAGGAGAGAATTATTCCTGATTTTCCTCCATTTACCAACGTTGGAGTGGACTATCTTGGACATGTGAAAAGAAGGAAAGGCCGGACAACTTGCATACGTTACATAGTGATATTAACCTGCTTGACAAGTAGAGCAGTTCATTTGGAGGTGGCAAACTCGCTGGAGACTGATGCAAGCATAAACGCGTTACCTCAGTTCCTCAGCAGGAGAGGGCAGGTTGTTTAAATCAAGTCAGACAGTGGAACCAACTTTGTCGGAGCGAAAAGAGAACAGAGAGAGGCTCTCGCTGCATTGAATCATGAGCAGATTCATGGAGCTCTTATGCCGGCTGGAGTTGAATGCAGTTTCAATCCACCAGCAGGATCTCATCACGATGGTGTTTGGGAGCGTATGATACGCATTATAAAGCGCATTCTCAACTCAGTCTAGCACCAGCAGATGTTGGATGATGATGGACTCCACACAGTTATGTGTGAAGTAGTCATTCTTAATGATCGTCCAATCACCAAGCTGTCTGAGGATCCAAACGATTTGGAACCTCTCATACCAAATCACCTTATTCTATTAAAGGGAAACCCAGCATTGCCACCTGGACACCTGAACCCTCTGAGATGTATATGAAACGTTGAAGGACACAGGTTCACTACATCTCAGATCTTTATTGGAAGAGATGGGTCCGGGATTATCTGCTTTTGCTGCAAGAGAGACAGAAGTGGAACCAAAGGAAAAGGAGTTTAGTCTCTGGAGATGTGGTAGTCATCATGGATGCTTCAGTGCCACGTGGTTCCAGGCCTCTCTGCAAAGTGTCGGAGGTTTTTCCGAAAGAGGCCTGGTGCGTTCTGTCAAGCTTCAGACCAAAAACAACATTATTGAGAGACCTGTAACTAAACTTTGTTTAATACAATAAGTGTAGATTGAATGATGTTAATTTGCATTCTCATGTATGGTAATTGAGGATTTCACGTTTAGCTCCCCATTTGTTTGTATTGATTATGTCTGCCTGGCATTAACAATTTGGGGCCGGTATAGGAGCCAGATGGTGTAGCGGGTCTCCAGGGGATAATTGATACTGAATTGCATAATTTGGAACCAATCTTGGCCGGGTCAGGAGTTCCACCTTTAAAAACGTTTTGCTATGTTTTGTTGACCCTCCGTTCAACAAAATGGACCTGATTTTGTGCCTCCTCGTCTCCTCGATCCTCGATGCTCCGGCTTTAGATCCGGAAATTGATCTCAGCGCTCCATCTTGAAGGACATCCTGATTCCTAAAATGCATCTGGAGGAGCGAGGAGGCTTGCCGAAGGCGCTATAAGCGACGATACATCTGTGTATACTTTGCGTAAGTCTTCTCGGCACCCATGTTCTTTTTTTTTTTTTTTTTAACAACTTTATTGAGGCAGTTATCAAGTTTAAAACACTTGTGTATACAACTTGAGTCTACAATTACAAACACGCCAGGGGAACTAAAGGTTGTAATAAAAAAGATTTAAAAAATCAAAGTTAGATAAATATCGTGTAAAGCTTACAGTGGTTTGTATGTTTTAACAGCTTTTAGGTTTGTACATTCAGATATAGAGGAAATATATTGTCTGACATGGTGATGAAGAATTTGGATTTGTGAATATAGAATTTAGTTAAAATAACACACAAATTAATGAAATACAACCACGAACAGAAACACCTGTGACGTATCATAGAGGCGTGACAATGTGCCACACGTCATATTTAATTGATGTGGCTTTAAAATGACGGCTCTGAGGCGAGGATGTCTCATTTTGTTAAAAGCCTGTTGCCTCAACTCCTCTCTCCTCGTGTCTCTTCCTCGCCTCCTCAGCTCACATCTCTCGTGGGCGGAACTAAGACGCGAGGAGAGGAGGCGAGGAAAGGAATGGAGGATGTACAAACTGTGAAATGGGAAAGGCCTACAGACAGACAGGTGTGTCCTGTCAGGTGAAGCTCAGCAGTCTGTGGAGAGTTTGAAGCTTTCAAAAACAAGCCCACTTCTATGGCAGGCTGTTTTAACATTTAATAGCTAGACAGGAGATTCATCAGAGATATCTGCAACGTTGTTTTGACTAGTCATAACTCTTATTGTAGATATCTGTAATTACATTTTGACTAGTACTTTTAAAACTGCTTTTGCCATTCATGTGTATGGGGTTTCTCATCACGGATATCCACAACTGAATTATGACTAGTCGTAATTCCAGTTTCAGATATCTACAATTTAATTCTGACTAGTCAAAATGAGGTTTGTGATATCTGTAACTGTTATTTAGGCTAGTCAGAACTGAATTACAGATATCTCTAACTGTCGTTTTGACTAGTCACAATGACGTTATAGATATCTTGAATAAGAATTCTGACTAGTCACAATGTAATTACGACTAGTCAAAATGTAGTTGTAGATATCTCTAATGTTAATTCTGGATATTCAAGCTGAGCTATTAAATGTTAAAACGACTTGCCATACACTTCTCTACACTTTAGGATGTCATTGTCCTGGATAACTTTACAGTTCAGTCCAATGGAAACCACCGACTGTCACTGTGATGGAGGAAGGAACATACTGGAAACATTACTGTCATAGATGATGTCATAGATGATGTCATAGATGATGTCACTGATGGGCTTACCTGAGCAGATGAGATCCAGGATGTATTTAGAGGATTCTGATGTTGCACACTCCCTCAGAGCAGATCCAGACTGAACACAGTCAGAGCTGATCCACCACACAGATCTGCGTGAGGACTCCTTTCTCTGTTCTATAGAAACAGCAGAGCCACAGTCCAACTCTCTGCAGGCAACATGTGCTTCCTTCAGGGTCCAGCCAGAGAAACGGTCACTCACTGGTCTCCAGTCTCCCTGTTTCACCTCCAGTGTTCCTGCACAGCGACTGTCTCCTCCCACCAACCTGACATCATCAGGCTCTGAGCAGAAACAAGAGAGTCATCAGTAAAAGAATAAAGTGAGTTTCATCAGAACAGAAATGAACCAGATCAGAGCTGCAGCTCCTCTTCTACCTGAGCAGGTGAGTCCAACAGCTTTGCCAGGTGAGCAGGTGTTTCTATCTGAGCCTGAGCTTCTACAGTCCAGGAGAGCAGACTCATTTCCTCCACACTGGAACTCTTTGGTCCACATTAGATCCTCCACTTCTCCATAGATCACCCCCTGGAGGACTGAAGGAGCCCCACAGCCAAGCTCCCTACAGACCACCTCTGCATCCTGCTGGTCAAAGTCAGCGTCACACACTGAGGACCACGACTGGTTAGAGTGGTTAGACTGGTTAGACTTCACCTCCACTCTGCCTGAGCACAGACTAGTCCCATTCACCAGCCTGACAGAGTCTGGAGAGATGATAGAAGATAAAATAGAGATAAAAGACACAAGACACTAAATAAAAAGATGTCATGAAACAACAATTCTAACATGAGTTCATCATCAGGACACATCTTTTCACTGCTCATTGACAGTGACTAACTGGAGAAGTTTAGAGCGGTCCATGCCATCGATTAGCTAAGTTAGCTCAAAACGCAAATATCAAAAGCCAAATGATCAAAAACGTATAATTTTTATTCAGACTGGGATAAGGATTATTTTTTGTTTCCTCAAATTCTAACTCTGTCTGTCTTATCTACAATGTGAGCATGGCTTTACCAAAGAAGGTCAATTTGGAGCGGCATTTTAAAACGGTGCACTAATAGTTTGATGGCGAATAAAGAAGCGTCAGGTGGAGGCTGAAGAGGGATAGAGCCACCTGAAAGAGTGTATTATATACAGATTCACAATAAGTAGTTAGGGAGGGACAGGACCAAAACATAGGAATTAGATTTTTAACTTGTTTTAAATGTCTTAAAAACCTCCCTGAATCATGACATCAGCTACCAGGTTACATCTGTGTAGACAATAAGTCACAATGGTGATCAGAAGTGTCTTCTATTAGTTTGGGTTTTCCACCTCCGATGAAGAGCAGCACACAGCCTCTGCTCAAGCCTCAGGGCCCTATTTCAACCATTAGATGATATTTTAGCATAGAATTATTAAATTATGTTTATAATAAAGTCATTTTAGATAGATTTTGAGGTAAATATTGTGGTAATTTGGCCGTAATTCCAAAGAAATTTCTAAAAGGTTACTTGCTAATTATCACCTAATTACCATGAAATTTGTGGGGCTGTAAAATGAAGTGTTAGCCAACATAGTGCTATGATGTTTGATGTTACAGGAACTGTTATAAATGTAAATTGCATAAAAAAGTAACTTTTTTTACTCAGATTTTATGCATATGGTGTTGTGTTCTTTATATTATTTTTTTTATTTTTTTTATTGCAAGACAAAAGACAATACATTAACACAACAACAAAAAGACCACAAGAACAGTGAGTACAGGCCAGTTAACACATTTCTGCCATAGGATGAGAGAACCAAGTGTGTGTGTGCGTGTGTGTGTGTGTGCATGTGTGTGTGTGCGTGTGTGTGTGTGTGTGTGTGTGTGCGTGCATGCGTGCGTGTGTGCTTGCGAGCATGTGTTTTGGGGTGGGGTCTATGGGGTGGATATATAGAGAGAGGAGGTTAATAGATGTTAGAGGTTAATAAAAAAAAAAAAAACAGGAAGTAGTCAACTAAGGTTAACTGAGGTGAAGCATAGGGAAGGGAATATATAATTGAGTAAGGAACATAATTAATTTTAATAAAAGTAATAGTTAGACTAATAATAACCGCTATAACAACGATAGAGTCAGGGGGGGCGCAGCCCAGTCCACCGTCAGCGAGGCATTACAGGGGCACCGTCAGGGGCCTCCAGAGCAGGTCAGCAGGGTAAGTCCGGCAGGGTCAACCAGGTTATTGTTTCGTAATGAACTTATTCATTTGAAGTTGTATTTGTGCATATATTCAAATCCTATACATATACACACATACATTATTTAATTATTTTTCTTTCTTTATTTATTTTTCAATTCTATTTTATTTTATTTTTCTTTATTTATCCATTTTTGACTGAGTGGCCCAGCTGTGGGCCGCCCCCAGACCCTTATAGAAGAGGGCTGGCCCATTGTGGGCATGATCCCTCTAAAAAAAAAAACCAGCTCCCTGACCCAAGGGAGGGAGCCTGTTTATCGAGGATGGACAGTCATGTGGTTTGGACGTGAAAAGGAGGAATACGTTGACCCAGCCTTCCTTCCCCCTGCCGCCTGCTCCAGAGTTAACCCTCCTAGTGCCCCGGGCAGAGCCCCCGCCGCCAGGTGCCGGGCAAGGCACGACCCCGACATCCTCATATGTCACAACCGTTACCACTGTACTTAAGGAATGATATTATTAATTAGTATGGTGTTATTTAATAATTAATATGCTATTATGGCGATGCTAAAATGCAAACAACTTGAGGGAAGAAAGAGAGAAAAAAAAATAAAAAATAATAATAATAATAATAATAATAATAATAATAATAATAATAATAATAATTAAAATAAAAAAAATAAATAAAAAAAGTAGGAGTAATCGGATGTTTGTTATGTTAAGGTTGACTGTTGATGTGTCTCCTAGTAAGCAGAGTGAGGGGGATGATGGGATGTGGCAGCCCAGGAAGACGGAGAGTGATTTTGTGATTTCTATCCAAAAGTGTTTAACGGGTGTGCAGTGCCAGGTGGCGTGAACATAACTATCCGGGCATTTCTGTGTGCAATGTGAACAAATTTCTGATGAAAATCCCATTTTAAACATTTTTTGCCCAGTGAAGTGAATTCTGTGAAGTATTTTATACTGTATGAGTTGTAGGTTAGCATTTTTAGTCATGAAGTAGATGTTTTTGCATATTTGGTTCCAAAAGTCAGCATCAGGAGTGATGGATAGGTCTAGTTCCCATTTTATTGATGGTATGGATATTGTTTTGTCGGATTGTGATATTATTCTATAAATTTTGGAGAGGAGTTTTTTTGATGAGGAGATGTTACTTAACTCTGAGGTTGAGGGAAGAAGGTCAAGGTTGATGGTCGTAATGTTAAATTTGGATTGAACGGATGATTTGAGTTGTAGATTGTCATGGTCTAGACATTTGGAGTCTTTTCTTGTTTAATATAAGCTATGACTTTCTATGTTCCTCCTTCTGGTTTATTAGTTCTGTTATTTGTGTTTTTGGTTCATTGGGTTTTCTGTTTTGTTGTCTGCATTGTGTGTTTCCTGTTTTATTTGTTAAGTCACCTGTTGTGACACGTCTTGTTATTTCCTGTCATGGTCCTGGGTTTTTGTCATAGTTTGTTTCCTGTTTTATGTTTTGAAATTCAATCCTCATGTGTCTTGTCTGGTTTTACTTCCTACCTTTGTTTGTTTTCCCGCATTTTTTGATTGTCTGCCCTGCCCTGATTTGTTCCACCTGTGTCTAATCACCCCTGTGTATTTAAGCCTGTGTCCCCCCTGTTTCCTTCTCAGTTCGTCGTCGTTGTTCCTGGGTTGCATGTCACCAGTAAGATATTCTAGTGTGTGTTTTTGCATTTTCAATTTTTGTTCTTTCGGAGTTTTTGTCGATATGCATGCCGGACCAGCTGCCTTTCTTGTTTCTCTGTTAGTTTAATTAAATCCTTGAATTATACCTGCGTCATCTCCTCCTCCCTTCTCTGCATTTGGGTCCACAACTAAAATCTTCTGAAACCTGACCGTAGATATTTAAGAAATTGTTGGCTCCCGATGCCGCACTTCTGGACCAAGTGTGGGAATGAAACCAGGGTATTATTATGGAAAATGTGTTTGAGGTGTGTGATTCCTTTATCTGTCCATGTGCGGAAATTAAGTGGTTTCTTGTTGCTTAGAAAGTCCGGGTTGTTCCAGATGGGGGTGAAATTAGATGGTGCAAATGTGGAGTTTGTGATTTTGTGAAATTTCCACCAGGCTGTCAGAGTCTCTGCTATTGTTAATGTTTTGAAACAGGGATGACGTTTGATAGACTGACTGAGAAATGGTAAATCTGACATCTGAATGTCTTTACAAACTGTTTGCTCTATATCTAACCATATGTTGTCTGATTTGTTGGGGTGGATCCATTTAAATATGTATTGAAGTTGATTTGCGAGAGAGTAATGGTAAAAATGAGTCGCATTGATCGCATGATTGAGTCCAGAGATTTAAACCAGGTGGGGGTGGGTTGGGATTGGATCATTGTGAATAGGTAATTTATTTTAGGAAGTATTGTCATTTTAACGGTAGCTATTCTGCCCATGAGTGAAAATGGTAGGTTCGTCCAGCGGAGGAGGTCATCAGTTATTGTTTTGAGTAGTGGAGTGAAGTTGAGAGTGAACAGCTCTGACAGCCTGGGGGAAATATTAACGCCTAAGTACGTGATGTGACCTGTTCATAGAGGGATAGGTGGTGGATGGGCTGCCACATCCCAGCTGTTGCTATCTAGTGGAAGGATTGAAGATTTGTTCTTTATACTATGACAGTTTTCCTAAAATTAAATTAAAAAAAATTACAATATATCGCGATATACTGAATCGTGACCCCTGCATCATGATACGTATCGTATCGTCAGATTCATGCCAATACACAGCCCTAATGTAATATCATAAATCCAGCCTTCTTGTTTAATGGGAAAAATTCATATAAAATGAGCTGCTGCTGGGTGAATATAGAATTTAGTTAAAATAAAACACAAATTGATGAAACAGAACTGTGAAAAGAAACACCTGTGACGTATCAAAGAGGCGTGACAATGTGCCACACGTCATATTTAATTGATGTGGCTTTAAAATGATGGCTCTGAGGCGAGGATGTCTCATTTTGTTAAAAGCCTGTTGCCTCAACTCCTCTCTCCTCGTGTCTCTTCCTCGCCTCCTCAGCTCGCATCTCTCGTGGGCGGGACTAAGTAGCGAGGAGAGGAGGCGAGGAAAGGAATCGAGGATGTACAAACTGTGAAATGGGAACGGCCTACAGACAGACAGGTGGGTCCTGTCAGGTGAAGCTCAGCAGTCTGTGGAGAGTTTGAAGCTTTCAGAAACAAGCCCACTTCTATGGGAAGCTGTTTTAACATGTAATAGCTAGACAGGAGATTCATCAGAGATATCTGCAACGTTGTTTTGACTAGTCATAACTCTTATTCTAGATATCTGTAATTACATTTTGACTAGTACGATTCAAGCTACTTTTGCCATTCATGTGTATGGGGTTTCTCATTAAGGATATCCACAACTGAATAATGACTAGTCATAATTCCAGTTTCAGATATCTACAATTTAATTCTGACTAGTCATAATGTGGTTTGAGATATCACTAACTGTTATTTAGGCTAGTCAGAACTGAATTACAGATATCTCTAACTGTCGTTTTGACTAGTCACAATGACGTTATAGATATCTGGAATAAGAACTCTGGCTAGTCACAATGTAATTACGACTAGTCAAAATGAAGTTGTAGATATCTCTAATGTTAATTCTGGATATTCAAGCTGAGCTATTACATATTAAAATGGCTCGCCATACACTTCTCTACACTTTAGGATGTCACTGTCCTGGATAACTTTACAGTTCAGTCCAATGGAAACCACCGACTGCCACTGTGATGGAGGAAGAAACATACTGGAAACATTACTGTCATAGATGATGTCACTGATGGGCTTACCTGAGCAGATGAGATTCAGGATGGAGTTAGAGGAATCTAATGTTGCACACTCCCTCAGAGCAGATCCAGACTGAACACAGATAGACCAGATCAACCACACAGATCTTTCTGAGGACTCCTTTCTCTGTTCTACAGAAACAGCAGAGCCACAGTTCAACTCTCTGCAGGCAACAGCTGCTTCCTTCAGGGTCCAATCAGAGGAGCTCACTGGTCTCCAGTCTCCCTGATGTTTCACCTCCAGTGTTCCTGCACAGCAACTGTCTCCTCCCACCAACCTGACAGACTCTGAACAGAAACAATAGAGTCGTCAGTAAAAGAAGTGAATTTGAGAAAAGATTAAACTGAGACTTGACTTTATTTCTTCATTTCTCTTTTTTTATTTACCTGTTGAGTTGTGATTTTCTTCAGCCTGGAGTCCTGTAGAAATACACAAATATTTATTATTTGAAGTACATTTTTGAAGATGTGACGGAGCTGCTGGCGGGGTGCCTTGAGACCGGCCTGGCCGTCAGTCATGTGATACGTCTTGCTTGAGTATACTTCAGTGTTTACAGTCTGCAAACTGAATCGTTCATTTAGTCGTCAGTACGCAGAACAATATGGGTGTGAATCTTTCAGTATTTCACGATTCTGGATTCAGTACATAGCGGTGCTAATTTCAGTATCTACTCCAGTCCGCTGTGCACTAATAAAGGCGTTGTGGTAAATTGTGTCATGAAAGCAGAATAAAGTGTGTATAAGATTAAGGAGCTTTTTATATTTGAAAAAGTTAATTCAAAGAATGTAAACACAAACACAAAAGGTAACATTTATTCAGGCTTAACTTGCACAAATAAACACATTTTACTAAAAAGTGTTTAGTATTTCTAAATTCTCAGTGACTTCAAGAATAACAAGTTCAAGTCATACGAAAAATTAAAATGCTGCCTGTTATTTAAATAATATATTTATGGCTAGCTGCCTTTTTGTTTCTCAGAAATTTGCCAATTTAAAAAATAAATTGTCCACGAAGTAACACTGCAAAACTGATATTTGTGTGATTTTTCAACTAATCACACGATAATGCTTGTCACAACTGGTAACTTGGTGTGTATTGTCCATCAGTATCTATATCTAGGTTCTTTTGTAGAAAAAAAAGTGTTTAAAAATGGGCCCAATGGCATCACGTGATGGACACGGAAGTTATAGTACCGCCGTTTGGCCACTACGAACGAACGACGGTGCATTTTTTACAATTTTCGTATGCTATTTCATTATTAAAGTCACTTCGATTCACCATCAATTTTGATAAAACTGCCAATATTTGGGCCTTTCTAGTTCATTGCGCTGGTTAGCATTATAGCTAGGCTAATGTTAGCATTTAGCAGACACCTGGAACTCCTGGAAGTGTATAGCCAAACAGAGGCAGAGTAGGGGCGGGCATACTGGGTCGGCACGCACAGCGATTCATGAAATCTCCCAAAGAAATATATACATAGACGCTGCATTGGACACTTCAGCCCGTTGCGGCAATACGTCAACATGGGCGCCATATTGGACCTGGCAAGACTGGCCTGTATCCCTATACTAGTGAACGGGGGAGCTGCCGTTTTTCTGGATAAAAAGCACTATAACGTCTATATTTCTCAACTGATTTCAACGAGTCCGTATAACAATTGGACAAAGGCTATATTGTTAACATCTTTATGGTTGGGGAGCTGGACTTTGACTACGTTGGTGTCTAGGCCTCCAGGAACTAGCCCTGTAGCTTTCAGCCTCCTTGCCCAAGGCACTTTGTAGATATGGCCTCTGTCCACTCAGCATACCCGAGGCCCTGCAGTAAGTTATCTGAAGTGGACTTGATTTTTCCACTTCAGATACCTTACCACAGGGCCTCGGGTATGCCAAGTGGACCTTGTCCATTGGAAATACCTCAGCCAATCGTAGCAACTTGGAATTGGATTTCTGGCCCTCAAAGTGTTTTTGAGCCATTTTATCAAATTTCTCTGATTTACTTTAAACTTGGCACAGTGGAAGCTCTGCCTCCAGGAATGAATTTCCCAAAATTTCAGTTTTTAAAAATCAGTTGTTTTGGAAATATAAACACTGAAAATGTCAATGTTAATGTATGGCCAGTGGACACGTTGACCTTTTTTGACCTTTAACCAATTAAGCCATATTTTAAATTCTGCAATTAATTTTGACTGATTTTTTGGTCTTGTTTAGAGAAGTGTGTTTTTACACTTTCCTGAAGCCCAATGAACTTGAAACTCAGGACACTTAAACTACATAGTTGAGGGATGAATATGTTTGATTTTGGTGTCTCTAAATCCCCGAGAACCTTCTTTAAAAGGCCAAAGTATTTTTTTTAAATTTGAATGGGAAGGTATTGCTATTGGACGCCTGGCCTGCAACTTATCCCTCACTTCCCTCATTTGACCCAAAGGATGACCAAAGGAGCTAAAACTCGGTACATCTTAAAAGAACAGTTCATGATGAATAACTGACAAGAGTTTCATGTATCTAGACCCTTGGGAACCAAATTAGATACTACGTGCCAAAACTTGGAAATAATTTCAAGTGTGGCAAACATGCACTTGTTCCAATCTTCTTAATTTTTACAACATCCATTTGTGTATGTGAGAGGGTGGCACAGCCAAGATGTCAGCATCCTAGTACATTCCAGCTCAAAGTTATGAAGTTTCCCTTGGATAACCCCTTCCAATGGCAATACCCAAAGAGCCTGCCATCTGGTGGACAGATGAAGGGTTGCGCTGTGAGCGCAGAAAATTGAGAAAACTTTGAAATATCATAACCCTGCAGGGAAAGGGCCAGAGCTCCAGTTTTCAGCCCCCTCGATCATCGTAAAAAAATATTTAATTTAGAGCCCTTTCCCTGATTTTTAGGACCCCGGGACAGGCCCCAAAGGGAAAGGTTTTGAGTGTCAACTTGGAGTTTTGGACCCCATGTTAAGGTATCTGAATTGGACACCGGGGATCCATGAACCAGAAGCAGTGACGTTAACGTGAGAAATGTAGACGTTATAGTGCTTTTTATTCAGAAAAAGATTATAACCAGGGCTGTCAAAGTTAATGCGTTAAGGCAAATATGTTTTAATGCCACTAATTTCTTTAATACATTAACACAACTTGTGATTTTTAGGTTGTAGCAGCTCAGTTTTAAAGCTAGAGTGAAGATACTGGTATCATATAAGACTATAATACATAAGGAAAAGGCATGTCCACTTTCAAAGGGGTCCCTTGACCTCTGACCCCCAGATATGTGAATGAAGATGAGTTCTATGGGTACCCACGAGTCTCCCCTTTACAGACATGCCCACTTTATGATAATCACATGCAGTTTGGGGCAAGTCATAGTCAAGTCAGCACACTGACACACTGACAGCTGTTGTTGCCTGTTGGGCTGGAGTTTGCCATGTTATGATTGGAGCACATTGTTTTGATGTTAAATGCAGTACCTGTGAGGGTTTCTGGACAATATCTGTCATTGTTTTGTGTGGTTAACTGATTTCCAATAATAAATATATACATACATTTGCATAAAGCAGCATATTTGTCCACTCCCATGTTGATAAGAGCATTAAATACTTGACATATCTCCTTTTAAGGTACGTTTTGAACAGATAAAAAATGTGCCATTAATTTATGATTTATGATTTATCATGATAAACTATTTTAATTGATTGACAGCCCTAATTATAACTTTAATGTGTATGATTTTACAGCATCCATGTTCCCTTTTTATCATTTCTTCCTTTGAGTGTGGAGGAGATTTGATGTGATGTGAGTGTGGGTGATCAGTATCGGCCCGCCCTATACGCTGAATATACAGCTTCATAGGGCCCCACAAATCCTTTTTTCCCCTTAAAATTAGGGCTGTCAATCAATTAAAATATTTAATCATGATTAATCACATGATTGTCCATGATTAATCACGATTAATCACAAATGAATCACACATTTTTTATCTGTTCAAAATGTACCTTAAAGGGAGATTTGTCAAGTATTTAATACTCTTATCAACATGGGAGTGGACAAATATGCTGCTTTATGCAAATGTATGTATATATTTATTATTGGAAATCACATTAACTTTGACAGCCCTAATTGCAATACAGTGATCAATCGCTTATGTTGCTCTTTCCCTCTCCTCTTCTCTCTCCTCTTCCCTCTCCTCTCCTCTCCTCTCCTCTCCTCTCCTCTCCTCTCCTCTCCTCTCCTCTCCTCTCCTCTCCTCTCCTCTTCCATCTCCCCTTCCCTCTCCTCTTACGATACGATACACTTTATTGTCCCCTTGAGAAATTTGTTTTGGACTCAGTGCTGCTCACCATCAGCTGCCTCCACAGCAGCATCAATAGATAGAATCAAACAACAATCCACATGTACACAGAGAAACACAAACAATGTAAACCACAAACAACATATATTGCACATTACTCATATTGCACAAGATCTATATAAAAAATGGAATAAATAGAAGATAAAAATAAGAATACCATGACGCTATTGCACAACCCTCAGCCTCAAGAAACATTATTTAAAATTTAAAACTTTGATCGAGGTTGGCACAAACGAGTTCTTAAAACGGTTCAGTTTGCATTTGGGGACTCTGTATCGTCTGCCAGATGGTAAGAGCTCATACTCAGAGTGGAAAAAAATATGAATGTAAATGAAATATATATATAAATAAAAAAATGTGTGAATCATAACACATCATGTTTAAAGCAGAGTCCTACCTGAGCTCCACAGCAGCAGCAGCAGCACCAACAGGTGATCCATGACGTCCAGGTAGACCGTCTGTCTGCTCTGTGTGTTCTGTCCTCACTGGATCTCCGCGTACTGGAAGAGCTGCAGCTTCACTCATCATTTAGTTCTCTTTAGTTTTACAGATTATATTTATACTCCTCTGAACTACATTTCTGTGGAACTGATATTTTGATAAGAAGCTGCTGACAGATTACTGATTATATGACTGTGGTTTCTGTTACCACGACAACCAGGGCAGGCTGAGATGTTCCTATCAGATTAATGCTGTCAGAGTGTTCTTATCATTTCCAGGTAAATGTGTTAACATCAGTAGAGAGTCGTTCAGAGTAGACTGAAATACAGCTGTAACTAACCATTATATTAATAATTGATGAATCTGTCCATTCTGTTATTCAAGTAATCAATCATTGAGGAAGGAACAATGCAGGAAAATGCTGATCATAAATGGTGTGGGATGATATTTTTGTGTTTCAGTGTGTCGTCTCCTTGTTAACTGCTGCTTGTTTAACTGACTGTGTCTCACTCGGTTCACTGACATCATGTTTCTGTGTTGTTTGACTTGAATGAGTCCTTCAGAAAGCTGCAGGATGTCTTCAGCTCTGCTGCTTTCTTTATTCATATCAACTCATATTTCGTGGCTCTTTCACTTCATGTTTCAGTCTCTGCCTTTTATTTTGAAATTGATCTGACGCTGTGAACGTTTGTTTCAGTCCCGCCCACTGTTTAAGTGAGGCTTGTACACCAACCGATTGGTATAATTAGTACTAAATATCTCATAATTAGTACTAAATATCTCATCATTAGCAGAGCAGACGTCCTAACTAGAGGATGGAGTGTATAATAAAGTGCTGAGCAGGTATTCAGTCAGGTGAGGTGTTGCTGCTCTACACACTCCCCTCTATGCTCCAGTTTGTGCTACCACAGCTTTTCTACATCTGAATATTTGACCTCACATGTTTTGGTCGGCAGCTGTCACAATGTGAATACGGTGAAAGTCCGTTTGGATGCATCTCAGATGTCTGACTTTGTCCGTCACAGTCTGGCTCTCTGCCCTCTGACTTTCTGTGAGGACTGGACTGTGTTGCATCACAGGATGATCACTTATCTAGAGGATCTAGACCCTTGGGAACCAGATTAGACACTACGTGCCAAAACTTGGAAACAATTTCAAGTGTGGCAAACATGCACTTCTTCCAATATTCTTCATTTTTACAACGTCCACTTGTGTGTGTGAGAGGGTGTCACAGCCAAAATGTCAGCATCCTAGTACATTCCAGCTCAAAGTTATGAAGTTTCTCTTTTCTTCATGTTTTTACATTAAAGCTGCAGTATGGAAAAATAAACTTTTTCTGATCTTTTTCATTTTTGCAGCATTTATTCATTTGTGGGAAAGGGTGTTACTGATGAAGTTTCATTCTCCTAGTGCAAGGCCTTTTGAAGATATACTGTAGCCTCTGTTCACTTGGCATACCCAAGACCCAGCGGTAAGGGATGCGAAGTGGACAAATGTTGTCAGGATGGTGGGCGGTGTCCAATGGCAATACCCAAAGAGCCTGCCATCTGGTGGACAGATGAAGGGTTGCGCGGAGAGCGCAGAAAATTGAGAACATTTTAAAATATCATAACTCCGCGGGGGAAAGGGCCAGAGCTCCAGTTTTCAGCCCCCACGATCATCGTAAAACTTAGTTAATTTAGAGCCCTTTCACTGATTTTTAGGACCCGGGACGGGCCCCAAAGGGCAAGGTTTTGAGTGTCCACTTGGAGTTTTGGACCTCATGTTAAAGTGGCAGTAGGCAACAATTGTTTGGCAAAATTTTACAAAAATTCCATAATAACCTTTCAGCATATTGTAATTCAAGTGTTCTGAGAGATAACTAGACTTCTGCTCCTCCTCATGGCTCTGTTTTCAGGCATTACAAAAATCTAGTCCTTGACAGCAGATTTTGATCAATCACAGGTCATTTCAGAGAGAGAGAGCGTTCCTATTGGCTGTGCTCCGGTCATGTGACCAGAACTTGGCTTCCTTCAACAGATTTTACAATGGCGGCCGCATCACAAACTTTCTCATTTTACAGCTAAACAGTAAACTACAAGATGATTCTGAAAACATTTGAGGCGAGAAATAGTCATTACAGTAACAGAATATTGATTCATATTTGATCAGCGCTGCCTAGTTTCACAGTTTGGTCGGAGATCGCGAGTGATTGACAGCCGGCTCTCATAGACGGCAGCTGGACAGTGGACCTTGTTTTCCTCTGGTAAGTGAAATCCTTCAGATGCCGTTAGGAGCACCGGAGGACACAGCAGGACACAGTGGAACATGATTTTTTTCAGGTTACCTGTTTCATGTACTACTGTCACGATATAGCGGCCGTTTTCTAAAAATAACTTTTTTAAATCATATTTGCGCCGATCTCGCATACTGTAGCTTTAAGGTCTATGAATTGGACACCGGTGATCCATGAACCAGAAGCAGTGACGTTAACATATTTAACAGCTTTTCACCAAAATCTTTTGGGAAAAGAAAAGGAGAATGGAATCTTAACTTAACGTTACTCCTCGTAGATCATAAACATTTGAATATAAAACGACTCGAGAAATCGGTTGAGAAATGTAGACGTTATAGGGTTTTTTATCCACAAAAACGGCAGCTCCCCCGTTCGCTTGTATAGGGTTACAGGTATACATGTCTATGTATACTGTACATGTCTATGTATACATGTGTATGTATATATGTATCTACATGTCTATGTATACATGTGTATGTATATATATGTATCTACATGTCTATGTATGTGTATGTATATATATGTATCTACATGTCTATGTATGTGTATGTATATATATGTATCTACATGTCTATGTATGTGTATGTATATATATGTATCTACATGTCCACGTATTCAAACTGGCATTTAAAGGGTTAAAGTGGTTTAAGAGAGTTATGCAGAAAAAAAGCAGAAAAAAATATTGATATATGATGATAGCAGTTCTTTTGCATGTACATTTTTGGCTCGAGGGTCCCCAGAGGGTGCAAAAGGTGTCAGTAGTATATAATAGACCTGTAAGAGAAACTGACATTAGATTCAAAAAATGTCAAAAAAGAAACATTCTTGCAGAAATTCATGCCATAAGCTGTAACACAGCCATAATGATCACCAAATCAAAAAAGAAAAATGAAAAAAATGTACGAAAATGGCCTGAGTGGTCCCTAAGGGTTAATTGATTGACAGCCCTACTTATAACTTTAATGTGTACGATTTTACAGCATCCATGTTCCCTTTTTGTCGTTTCTTCCTTTGAGTGCGGAAGTGATGTGATGTGATGTGTGTGGGGGTGATCAGTGTCGGTCCGCCCTGTACGCTGAATATCTAGCTGCGTAGGGCCCCACAAATCCTTTTTTGTCCTTTAACTTAGGGCTGTCAATCATTTATAATATTTAATCGGGATTAATCACATGATTGTCCATGATTAATCACGATTGTCTGCTCTGTGTGTTCTGTCCTCACTGGATCTCTGCGTACTGGAAGAGCTGCAGCTTCACTCATCATTTAGTTCTCTTTAGTTTTACAGATTATATTTATACTCCTCTGAACTACATTTCTGTGAAACTGATGTTTTGATAAGAAGCTGCTGACAGATTACTGATTATAGGACTGTGGTTTCTGTTACCATGACAACCAGGGCAGGCTGAGATGTTCCAATCAGATTAATGCTGTCAGAGTGTTCTTATCATTTCTAGGTAAATGTGTTAACATCAGCAGAGAGTCGTTCAGAGTAGACTGAACTACAGCTGTAACTAACCATTATATTAATAGTTGATGAATCTGTCCATTCTGTTATTTAAGTAATCAATCATTGAGGAAGGAACAATGCAGGAAAATGCTGATCATAAATGGTGTTGGATGATATTTTTGTGTTTCAGTGTGTCGTCTCCTTGTTAACTGCTGCTTGTTTAACTGACTGTGTCTCACTCGGTTCACTGACATCATGTTTCTGTGTTTTTTGACTTGAATGAGTCCTTCAGAAAGCTGCAGGATGTCTTCAGCTCTGCTGCTTTCTTTATTCATATCAACTCATATTTTGTGGCTCTGTCGCCTCATGTTTCAGTCTCTGCCCTTTATTTTGAAATTGATCTGAAGCTGTGAACGTTTGTTTCAATCCCGCCCACTGTTTAAGTGAAGCTACACCAAAGGCCTTTCCCATTTCTTATTTTATACGGCTCGACTCCTCTCCTCGACTCCTCTCCTCGACTCCTCTCCTCGACTCCTCTCCTCGACTCCTCTCCTCGACTCCTCTCCTCGACTCCTCTCCTCGACTCCTCTCCTCGACTCCTCTCCTCGACTCCTCTCCTCGACTCCTCTCCTCGACTCCTCTCCTCACGTCTTAGGGTACATCCCAAAGCTCTTATTTGTCGTTTCCTCGCTCCTCGATCCTCGCTCCTCGCTCCTCGATCCTTGCTTGAACCGGAAGTTGTTCTGTTGCGCCATGTTGAAGACCATCCCAAAGCTCTTATTTCTGCACGGAGGAGCGAGGATCGAGGAGCGAGGAGGGATCTCTGAGGAGCGATGAGCGAGGATACACGAGAGCAGCCTTCACGGAAGTCTTTAACCAACCGACACGCCCCCTTATTGGATATCAGTTACTGATTGGACGCTGCGCCGATCGGACTGATCTGATAACTTTACCTCTCAATATCGCTGAAGTTTTATACCGGAGTGAAGACAGATCATAGATTAAACGTTTTATATTTTAGTTGTTTTCTGATTCACCATCTAGTTATAATCTGTGTTAATTGTAGCTCTGAACAGCAGCAGAAGGTCCTGCAGTATCTCTCCTTCACACACTGCGAGTGAAGCAGCCTGTCACTGAGAGGGGTTTAAAACACCTGACAAATGGGACTAAAACATCTTTCTGCATTTATTAGAAAGATATTCTTTTCATGATCTGTTATTTCCGCCGTTAACTTTTATTACTGATACTATTAAAGTCAGACAGAGAAGGAGAGTCTGTCTGTCAGCAACAAACACCTGTTACATTATTTATCTTCTTTTCCATTCAGTCACATGTGAGGCTGATAATTCCTGAACGTCGGGTTTGATATGAGTTACATCATTTACATTTTCCCTGAAACATTCAGCCTGATAAATAATGTCCAGTGTTCAAAAGACCCCATAGTCATATTATGGGTTATTAAATAATGAATTCACAATCAGAATATCGATAACTACAGATGCTAATAATGAATAAATAATATAAAAATATTGTGCCAGTAGAACAACTGTGTGTCTTTATTAGTATTATTAGTACAGTTCAAACACAAACTCCATCTAAAGTCTCTATAGCTGTTAAAGTCGACTGACAGCTGATCCAGCTGTGATCAGCTGCTGCTGTCATCACAAACGGACGTCGCTTCACGTGATGCTTCAGAGGAAACCACGGGTCCATCCCAAAGCGCTTATTTGTCGTTTCCTCGCTCCTCGATCCTCGGGTGAACCGGAAGTTGTTCTGGTGCGCCATCTTGAAGACCGTCCCAAAGCTCTTATTTCTGCATCGAGGAGCGAGGATCGAGGATCGAGGAGGGATCTCTGAGGAGCGATAATCGAGGATACACGAGTGCAGCCTCGACGGAAGTCTTTTACCGACCGACACGCCCCCTTATTGGATATCAGTTACTGATTGGACGCTGCGCCGATCGGGACTGATCTGATAACTTTACCTCTCAACATCGCTGAAGTTTTATACCAGAGTGAAGACAGATCACAGATTAAACGTTTTATAGTTTAGTTGTCTTCTACACACCATCTAGTTAATATCTGTGTTAACTGTAGGTGTGAACAGCAGCAGAAGGTCCTGCAGTATCTCTCATTCACACACCGCGAATGAAGCAGCCTGTCACTGAGAGGGGTTTATATACCTGACAAACGGGACCTAAATCATCTTTCTGCATTTATTAGAAAGATTTTTCTTTTCATGATCTGTTATTTCCCCCGTTAACTTATATTAATGATACTATTAAAGTCAGACAGAGAAGGAGAGTCTGTCTGTCAGCAACAAACACCTGTTACATTATTTATCTTCTTTTCCATTCAGTCACATGTGAGGCTGATAATTCCTGAACGTCGGGTTTGATATGAGTTACATCATTTACATTTTCCCTGAAACATTCAGCCTGATAAATAATGTCCAGTGTTCAAAAGACCCCATAGTCATATTATGGGTTATTAAATAATGAATTCACAATCAGAATATCGATAACTACAGATGCTAATAATGAATAAATAATATAAAGATATTGTGCCAGTAGAACAACTGTGTGTCTTTATTAGTATTATTAGTACAGTTCAAACACAAACTCCATCTAAAGTCTCTATAGCTATTAAAGCCGAGTGACAGCTGATCCAGCTGTGATAAGCTGCTGCTGTCATCAGAAACGGACGTCGCTTCACGTGACGCTTCAGAGGAAACGACGTCTCAATTCCCTTAAAACGCATTTCCTCGTTTCCTCTCTCCCCGCATGGTTTCCTTGCGTCTCTCATGCTTCCCTGGTGGGAAGGACTAAGACGCAAGGAAAAGACGCAAGTGAGGGAAACGGGGATGCAATTAAGAGCTTTAGGATGCAGACACAGGGGGTCCATCCCAAAGCGCTTATTTGTCGTTTCCTCGCTCCTCGATCCTCGGGTGAACCGGAAGTTGTTCTGGTGCGCCATCTTGAAGACCATCCCAAAGCTCTTATTTGTGCATCGAGGAGCGAGGATCGAGGATCGAGGAGGGATCTCTGAGGAGCGATAATCGAGGAAACACGAGAGCAGCCTCGACGGAAGTCTTTTACCGACCGACACGCCCCCTTATTGGATATCAGTTACTGATTGGACGCTGCGCCGATCGGCCTGATCTGATAATTTTACCTCTCAACATCGCTGAAGTTTTATACCGGAGTGAAGACAGATCACAGATTAAACGTTTTATAGTTTAGTTGTTTTCTGATTCACCATCTAGTTAATATCTGTGTTAACTGTAGCTCTGAACAGCAGCAGAAGGTCCTGCAGTATCTCTCATTCACACACTGCGAGTGAAGCCGCCTGTCACTGAGAGGGGTTTATATACCTGACAAACGGGACCTAAATCATCTTTCTGCATTTATTAGATTGAGATTTTTCTTTTCATGATCTGTTATTTCCCCCGTTAACTTATATTAATGATACTATTAAAGTCAGAGAGAGAAGGAGAGTCTGTCTGTCAGCAACAAACACCTGTTACATTATTTATCTTCTTTTCCATTCAGTCACATGTGAGGCTGATAATTCCTGAACTTCGGGTTTGATATGAGTTACATCATTTACATTTTCCCTGAAACATTCAGCCTGATAAATAATGTCCAGTGTTCAAAAGACCCCATAGTCATATTATGGGTTATTAAATAATGAATTCACAATCAGAATATCGATAACTACAGATGCTAATAATGAATAAATAATATAAAGATATTGTGCCAGTAGAACAACTGTGTGTCTTTATTAGTATTATTAGTACAGTTCAAACACAAACTCCATCTAAAGTCTCTATAGCTATTAAAGCCGTCTGACAGCTGATCCAGCTGTGATCAGCTGCTGCTGTCATCAGAAACGGACGTCGCTTCACGTGACGCTTCAGAGGAAACGACGTCTCAATTCCCTTAAAACGCATTTCCTCGGGTGCTTCTCAATTCCACATTTTTCGCCTCCTCGACTCCTCGATCCTCGATCCTCCGGCTGTGACCCGGAAATCGATCTCAGCCCTCCATCTTGAAGGACGTCCCAATTCCTAAAATGCGTCTGGAGGAGCGAGGATCGAGGAGCGAGGAGGCTTGCCGGAGGAGCTATGAGCGAGGATACACCAGTGTATCCTCCAGTGTATCCTCCACGGAAGTTGTTTACCTACCGACACGCCCCCTTATTGGATATCGTTTATTGATTGGACGCTGCGCCGATCGGACTGATCTGATACATGTCAACATCACTGGAGTTTTATACCGGAGTGAAGACAGATCACAGATTAAAAGTTTTATAGTTTAGTTGTCTTCTGATTCACCGTCTAGTTATTATCAGTGTTTAATTATAGATGTGAACAACAAACAGAGCATGTTGATGGTAAAGTGTTCCAGCAGCAGAAGGACCTGCAGTATCTCTGCTTCACACACCGCAGGTGAAGGAGTCTGACAATGAGAGGGGTTTATAACAGCTGACAATGAACGGACCTCAAACAACTTTCTTCATTTATTAGAAAGAGTTTTCTTTTCATGATCTGTTATTTCCCCCATTAACTTTTATTAAGGATACAGTTAAAATCAGAGAGAGAAGGAGGATCTGTCTTTTACACCTTTTACATCATTTATCCTCATTTCCATTCAGTCACATGTGAGGCTGATAATTCCTGAGCGTCGTGTTTGATAAGAGTCTTTATTAGTATTAGTACAGTTCAGACATAAACAGCTGTTAATGCCGACTGACAGCTGATCCAGCTGTGATCAGCTGCTGCTGTCATCAGAAACGGACGTCGCTTCACGTGACGCTTCAGAGGAAAGGACGTCTCATGTCTCTACAAACATATGTCCTCTCTTCCTCTCTCCTCGAGTCTCTTCCTCGCCTCCTCCGCTCGCATCTCTCGTGGGCGGGACTAAGACGCTCCTCGAGGAGTCGAGGAGAGGAATCGAGCCGTATAAAATGACAAATGAGAAAGGCCCATAGTTTCCTCTCTCCCCGCATGGTTTCCTTGCGTCTCTCCCATGCTTCCCTGGTGGGCGGGACTAAAACGCAAGGATGAGACGCAAGTGAGGGAAACGAAGATGCAATTAAGCGCTTTGGGATGCACCCCTCGTTTCCTCTCTCTTCCCGCATGGTTTCCTTGCGTCTCTCCATGCTTCCCTAGTGGGCGGGACTAAGACGCAAGGATGAGACGCAAGTGAGGGAAACGAAGATGCAATTAAGCGCTTTGGGACGGACCCTTAGTCCCGCCCACCAGGGAAGCATGGAGAGACGCAAGGAAACCATGCGGGGAGAGAGGAAACGAGGAAATGCGTTTTAAGGGAATTGAGACGTCGTTTCCTCTGAAGCGTCACGTGAAGCGACGTCCGTTTCTGATGACAGCAGCAGCTTATCACAGCTGGATCAGCTGTCACTCGGCTTTAATAGCTATAGAGACTTTAGATGGAGTTTGTGTTTGAACTGTACTAATAATACTAATAAAGACACACAGTTGTTCTACTGGCACAATATTTTTATATTATTTATTCATTATTAGCATCTGTAGTTATCAATATTCTGATTGTGAATTCATTATTTAATAACCCATAATATGACTATGGGGTCTTTTGAACACTGGACATTATTTATCAGGCTGAATGTTTCAGGGAAAATGTAAATGATGTAACTCATATCAAACCCGACGTTCAGGAATTATCAGCCTCACATGTGACTGAATGGAAAAGAAGATAAATAATGTAACAGGTGTTTGTTGCTGACAGACAGACTCTCCTTCTCTGTCTGACTTTAATAGTATCATTAATATAAGTTAACGGGGGAAATAACAGATCATGAAAAGAAAAATCTTTCTAATAAATGCAGAAAGATGATTTAGGTCCCGTTTGTCAGGTATATAAACCCCTCTCAGTGACAGGCTGCTTCACTCGCGGTGTGTGAATGAGAGATACTGCAGGACCTTCTGCTGCTGTTCACACCTACAGTTAACACAGATATTAACTAGATGGTGTGTAGAAGACAACTAAACTATAAAACGTTTAATCTGTGATCTGTCTTCACTCCGGTATAAAACTTCAGCGATGTTGAGAGGTAAAATTATCAGATCAGGCCGATCGGCGCAGCGTCCAATCAGTAACTGATATCCAATAAGGGGGCGTGTCGGTCGGTAAAAGACTTCCGTCGAGGCTGCTCTCGTGTTTCCTCGATTATCGCTCCTCAGAGATCCCTCCTCGATCCTCGATCCTCGATCCTCGCTCCTCGATGCACAAATAAGAGCTTTGGGACGGTCTTCAAGATGGCGCACCAGAACAACTTCCGGTTCACCCGAGGATCGAGGAGCGAGGAAACGACAAATAAGCGCTTTGGGATGGACCCCTAGTCATCAGTGGTAGAGCAGCAGTGTTTTCTCTCTGCAGTCTGTTACCTGTTTAACAAACACCTGCACATGAATAACAGCTGCAGTCTGTATTTATACTGTGGACTGAGTCCTGTTTAGAGGCTCAGGAACCATCTCTACTGGTACAATATCTTTATATTATTTATTCATTATTAGCGTCTGTAGTTATTGATATTCTGACACTAGAAATGATGTATTAGGCTGAATGTTTCAGGGTAAATGTAAATGATGTAACTCCTATCAAACCCGACGTTCAGGAATTATCAGCCTCACATGTGACTGAATGGAAATGATGATAAATGATGAAAAAGGTGCAAAAGACAGACCCTCCTTCTCTCTCCGACTTTAACTGTATCGTTAATAGAAGTTAATGGGGTAAATAACAGATCATCAAAGAAAAATCTTTCTAATAAATGAATGAAGTTGTTTGAGGTCCGTTCGTTGTCAGGTCTTATAAAGCTCTGTCAGTAACAGACTCCTTCACCCGCGGTGTGTGAAGCAGAGATACTGCAGGTCCTTCTGCTGCTGGAACACTTTACCATCAACATGATCCGTTTGTTGTTCACACCTACAGTTAACACAGATTTTAACTAGATGGTGAATCAGAAGACAAGCTAAAACATAAAGCTATTAATCTGTCATTTTTCTTCACTCCGGTATAAAACTCAGTGATGTTGACATGTATCAGATCAGTCCGACCGGCTGCAATGTTAAGGCAAAAGCCAAAATATTAAGATGTTATTTTATTTAATTTGTCATAGCTAAGTTGCTCATTAAATATCATGTGTGTTGGTAGGTCAATAATGAAATATTGCACAAGAGGGCAGAGCTAAGCAGCTGAGTTCACCTGAGATGAGGAGATTCCAGGTTAATTGATTGCAATTCACACTTCCAGGGATCCAGGTGGGAAGCTATAAACAGGATCCAGACCTGCTGGGTTTCCTTTGTGTGGGACTTGGTAGACATTCCTGCAGGGAAAATGTGTAAAGCTGCAGGAAAATAAGGCTTGCATCAGCATATAGATGACCTCAGAGACGCTATTGGTATGTATAAGTTTCTTGAGTGATAATGATAATTTGTAGACATGATAGACGTTTATTATTTATCTGTTTAAGAGCTGTGGTGGTGCGCAGGTTGCTGGTGATTTATTTGTGTCCGGAAATGTTTGGAAGCGCTGTGCCCTTCTACGTTAAATGCGCCGATAAATGATTTAATTTAGTCGGCTTGAGCAGTGTGGTGTTAATATTTCGATTAAGGACATTTTTCTGGCGTTGGTTACTGGTTGTCTTGACATTATTATGGCATTGAATCAGATGGTTGATATATATTGGATGTTACGGGTCCCAGAATGTGGTACCTGTAATCTGTAAAATACAGAAAACGTGCAACAGCAATGAAGACACGGAAGCGCTCAGTTCATCATCCAGATTGCATCTATATTCAAATTCACAACAACATATTCCAAACATCACATTCCTCTGAGTGTCAGTCTCTGTTTCAGTCAATAATAACTGTGCATAAACATCCATGAATCCAATTAGTCCATTAACATCACACATACTAACTCCACATTTCAGGTGTACTGCTTACAGTTTCATACTTAAAGCAACATTCTAGTACACACCATCACTTTTATATAAGTGCAACATGGCTACTATATTGATATAGTGCAAATAACAGTCATATTAAACAAGGAATATCTAATCAGCTATGATTCTGGACATTCACACTCAATTTAAACATCACTATCACCCAAGAGACATATAAAACATTTTCAATATGAAACCACTAGGCTGTACCCAAATATCACAATATACTTCACCTTTAAACTACATCTTTTACAGTGTAAACATCTTCCACAAACAGGTGCAACTCTGCAACATGTAACTTTCTTTTTATATAAACACTTCATAAAATACCCGTTTTCTGTAAACTAATACATGTCTGCAATAATGTGTGGGAGTCCAAATAACACTGTGTAAAGTAAATAAACACTAGCGACCTGTCTGCAAGACCATGCTCAGGGTAAGGTAAACCCAACATATCTGCCGCCTGAGACAGTGGCGCTATTTCCAAGTTTTTAAAGTTCACAGAAATGCTCAAAACAATATCACAACTTCTTTCTAACACTCGTCAACAAAACATAAGGCTTTAAGAAGTTGAAGTTAGTCATTTTCATCAACTACTGAGCTGTAAAATACAGATAAAGTGCAGCAGCAATGAAGACACTCAGTTTATCATCCAGAGCGCATCTGAGGTGTGGGCGGAAGGTCCGACCTGAGACGACAACCCGGGGTGCAACGGCTCCAGTGACAAAAGTTCCACCTGGGTGCTGCTTACATTAATCATGTTCTTTTCTTAGTACATGAAAAAATAAGATCACGTGACTGACACGTATATTCTTAGGGACAATATTTTAACCCTGGAAATAAAAGAAAATAACTTTTCATCTAATTAAATTAACACAAAAGTGGTTGCACAATTTTTGAGTTTACCACATGGAGTTAGGTAATGATAGTGTGTTTTGTGGTGATTATTATCAGTATAAATTGCATGTATGCTTTTGGGGATAGACTATAGTCTGAATTTATTATTTCTTAGATGTACTGATAATTGACCTGATTTATTTGAGTGTGATTAATAATAATGGTAATAATAATACCCATGAGTTAATTACAGTTGATTTTGGATAATTTGGAGGTAACAAAAGTAATTATGTAATGATGCTGATGAAATGTGAAGCAGATAAAAAGAAAGGAAATTATCCAGCAATTGCTGTTCTTAATGAGAGTATGGTTTAATTTCTCTCTCATTTTTGTTTTTGTTTTCTTTAAAGGTGAAAAAAAAACCTAAATCTACGCCTAAATTAGATTATAGTTGCCTTGTTGGAGAGTATTAATACTGGACCATTGAACTTCTAGCTGGGATGCACATTAAACACCAGGATCCAAGAGCCAGTTAACCATTTATTCAGGGAGAATAATGAGTGGAGTTTGAAGGATGGATAATGGATGACGATATGGATGTTGATGATTTTTCTGCACAATAAACAAATGAAATCAATATATTGCCATGCTTACCACAATTAGAAATAAAAATAAGAGGTACGTAGTCATCTTACATTATTAATGCATCAGCTTCTTAAAGCTGCAGTATGCGATAGTGGCGCAAATATGATTTAAAAAAGTTATTTTTAGAAAACGGCCGCTATTTCGTGAGAGTAGTATAAATGAAACAGGTAACCTAAAAAAAAAATCATGTTCCTCTGTGTCCTACTGTGTCCTCCGGTGCTCCTAACGGCATCTGAAGGATTTCACTTACCGGAGGAAAACAAGGTCCGCTGTCCAGCTGCAGTCTATGAGAGCCGGCTGTCAATCACTAGCGATCTCCGACCAAACGGTCAAACTAGGCAGCGCTGATCAGATATGAATCAATATTCTGTTACTGTAATGACTATTTCTCACCTCAAATGTTCTCAGAATCATCCTGTAGTGTACTGTTTAGTTGTAAAATGAGGAAGTTTGTGACACGGCCGCCATTGTAAAATCTGTTGAAGGAAGCCAAGTTCTGGTCACATGACCGGAGCACAGCCAATAGGAACGCTCTCTCTCTCTGAAATGATCTGTGATTGATCAAAATCTGCTGTCACGGGCTAGATTTTTCTAAAGCCTCAAAACAGAGCCATGAGGAGGAGCAGAAGTCTAGTTTTCTCTCAGACCACTTGAATTACAATATGCTGAAAGATTATTATGGAATATTTGCCAAATTATGCCTAAAAATTGTTGCCTACTGCCACTTTAAGGGTGAACTACTTTAACATTCTCCATCTGGAACCTAATTATAACAAACAAACGTTAATATCATTTAACAAAATATACAATCACTTTCTTCTCAAAATTAACAGATTGCCTTATTTACACGGTCTGACTTTAGCTCACAGGTAAGTGGCCTATATTACACCGCTCCAGAACAATACCAGGATCTATTAAGGAGGTGGATACACACATTAAATCAAGATGGAGAATATGTAGAAACACTCAGCCTGTACTATTATCTTCTTTTCCATTCAGTCACATGTGAGGCTGATAATTCCTGAACGTCGGGTTTGATATGAGTTACATCATTTACATTTTCCCTGAAACATTCAGCCTGATAAATAATGTCCAGTGTTCAAAAGACCCCATAGTCATATTATGGGTTATTAAATAATGAATTCACAATCAGAATATCGATAACTACAGATGCTAATAATGAATAAATAATATAAAAATATTGTGCCAGTAGAACAACTGTGTGTCTTTATTAGTATTATTAGTACAGTTCAAACACAAACTCCATCTAAAGTCTCTATAGCTGTTAAAGTCGACTGACAGCTGATCCAGCTTTGATCAGCTGCTGCTGTCATCACAAACGGACGTCGCTTCACGTGATGCTTCAGAGGAAACCACGGGTCCATCCCAAAGCGCTTATTTGTCGTTTCCTCGCTCCTCGATCCTCGGGTGAACCGGAAGTTGTTCTGGTGCGCCATCTTGAAGACCGTCCCAAAGCTCTTATTTCTGCATCGAGGAGCGAGGATCGAGGATCGAGGAGGGATCTCTGAGGAGCGATAATCGAGGATACACGAGTGCAGCCTCGACGGAAGTCTTTTACCGACCGACACGCCCCCTTATTGGATATCAGTTACTGATTGGACGCTGCGCCGATCGGGACTGATCTGATAACTTTACCTCTCAACATCGCTGAAGTTTTATACCAGAGTGAAGACAGATCACAGATTAAACGTTTTATAGTTTAGTTGTCTTCTGATTCACCATCTAGTTAATATCTGTGTTAATTGTAGCTCTGAACAGCAGCAGAAGGTCCTGCAGTATCTCTCATTCACACACCGCGAGTGAAGCAGCCTGTCACTGAGAGGGGTTTATATACCTGACAAACGGGACCTAAATCATCTTTCTGCATTTATTAGAAAGATTTTTCTTTTCATGATCTGTTATTTCCCCCGTTAACTTATATTAATGATACTATTAAAGTCAGACAGAGAAGGAGAGTCTGTCTGTCAGCAACAAACACCTGTTACATTATTTATCTTCTTTTCCATTCAGTCACATGTGAGGCTGATAATTCCTGAACGTCGGGTTTGATATGAGTTACATCACTTACATTTTCCCTGAAACATTCAGCCTGATAAATAATGTCCAGTGTTCAAAAGACCCCATAGTCATATTATGGGTTATTAAATAATGAATTCACAATCAGAATATCGATAACTACAGATGCTAATAATGAATAAATAATATAAAAATATTGTGCCAGTAGAACAACTGTGTGTCTTTATTAGTATTATTAGTACAGTTCAAACACAAACTCCATCTAAAGTCTCTATAGCTATTAAAGCCGAGTGACAGCTGATCCAGCTGTGATCAGCTGCTGCTGTCATCAGAAACGGACGTCGCTTCACGTGACGCTTCAGAGGAAACGACGTCTCAATTCCCTTAAAACGCATTTCCTCGTTTCCTCTCTCCCCGCATGGTTTCCTTGCGTCTCTCCATGCTTCCCTGGTGGGCGGGACTAAGACGCAAGGATGAGACGCAAGTGAGGGAAACGAAGATGCAATTAAGCGCTTTGGGACGGACCCTTAGTCCCGCCCACCAGGGAAGCATGGGAGAGACGCAAGGAAACCATGCGGGGAGAGAGGAAACGAGGAAATGCGTTTTAAGGGAATTGAGACGTCGTTTCCTCTGAAGCGTCACGTGAAGCGACGTCAGTTTCTGATGACAGCAGCAGCTTATCACAGCTGGATCAGCTGTCACTCGGCTTTAATAGCTATAGAGACTTTAGATGGAGTTTGTGTTTGAACTGTACTAATAATACTAATAAAGACACACAGTTGTTCTACTGGCACAATATTTTTATATTATTTATTCATTATTAGCATCTGTAGTTATCAATATTCTGATTGTGAATTCATTATTCAATAACCCATAATATGACTATGGGGTCTTTTGAACACTGGACATTATTTATCAGGCTGAATGTTTCAGGGAAAATGTAAATGATGTAACTCATATCAAACCCGACGTTCAGGAATTATCAGCCTCACATGTGACTGAATGGAAAAGAAGATAAATAATGTAACAGGTGTTTGTTGCTGACAGACAGACTCTCCTTCTCTGTCTGACTTTAATAGTATCATTAATATAAGTTAACGGGGGAAATAACAGATCATGAAAAGAAAAATCTTTCTAATAAATGCAGAAAGATGATTTAGGTCCCGTTTGTCAGGTATATAAACCCCTCTCAGTGACAGGCTGCTTCACTCGCGGTGTGTGAATGAGAGATACTGCAGGACCTTCTGCTGCTGTTCACACCTACAGTTAACACAGATATTAACTAGATGGTGTGTAGAAGACAACTAAACTATAAAACGTTTAATCTGTGATCTGTCTTCACTCCGGTATAAAACTTCAGCGATGTTGAGAGGTAAAATTATCAGATCAGGCCGATCGGCGCAGCGTCCAATCAGTAACTGATATCCAATAAGGGGGCGTGTCGGTCGGTAAAAGACTTCCGTCGAGGCTGCTCTCGTGTTTCCTCGATTATCGCTCCTCAGAGATCCCTCCTCGATCCTCGATCCTCGATCCTCGCTCCTCGATGCACAAATAAGAGCTTTGGGACGGTCTTCAAGATGGCGCACCAGAACAACTTCCGGTTCACCCGAGGATCGAGGAGCGAGGAAACGACAAATAAGCGCTTTGGGATGGACCCCTAGTCATCAGTGGTAGAGCAGCAGTGTTTTCTCTCTGCAGTCTGTTACCTGTTTAACAAACACCTGCACATGAATAACAGCTGCAGTCTGTATTTATACTGTGGACTGAGTCCTGTTTAGAGGCTCAGGAACCATCTCTACTGGTACAATATCTTTATATTATTTATTCATTATTAGCGTCTGTAGTTATTGATATTCTGACACTAGAAATGATGTATTAGGCTGAATGTTTCAGGGTAAATGTAAATGATGTAACTCCTATCAAACCCGACGTTCAGGAATTATCAGCCTCACATGTGACTGAATGGAAATGATGATAAATGATGAAAAAGGTGCAAAAGACAGACCCTCCTTCTCTCTCCGACTTTAACTGTATCGTTAATAGAAGTTAATGGGGTAAATAACAGATCATCAAAGAAAAATCTTTCTAATAAATGAATGAAGTTGTTTGAGGTCCGTTCGTTGTCAGGTGTTATAAAGCTCTGTCAGTAACAGACTCCTTCACCCGCGGTGTGTGAAGCAGAGATACTGCAGGTCCTTCTGCTGCTGGAACACTTTACCATCAACATGATCCGTTTGTTGTTCACACCTACAGTTAACACAGATTTTAACTAGATGGTGAATCAGAAGACAAGCTAAAACATAAAGCTATTAATCTGTCATTTTTCTTCACTCCGGTATAAAACTCAGTGATGTTGACATGTATCAGATCAGTCCGACCGGCTGCAACGTTAAGGCAAAAGCCAAAATATTAAGATAAGTTATTTTATTTAATTTGTCATAGCTAAGTTGCTCATTAAATATCATGCGTGTTGGTAGGTCAATAATGAAATATTGCACAAGAGGGCAGAGCTAAGCAGCTAAGTTCACCTGAGATGAGGAGATTCCAGGTTAATTGATTGCAATTCACACTTCCAGGGATCCAGGTGGGAAGCTATAAACAGGATCCAGACCTGCTGGGTTTCCTTTGTGTGGGACTTGGTAGACATTCCTGCAGGGAAAATGTGTAAAGCTGCAGGAAAATAAGGCTTGCATCAGCATATAGATGACCTCAGAGACGCTATTGGTATGTATAAGTTTCTTGAGTGATAATGATAATTTGTAGACATGATAGACGTTTATTATTTATCTGTTTAAGAGCTGTGGTGGTGCGCAGGTTGCTGGTGATTTATTTGTGTCCGGAAATGTTTGGAAGCGCTGTGCCCTTCTACGTTAAATGCGCCGATAAATGATTTAATTTAGTCGGCTTGAGCAGTGTGGTGTTAATATTTCGATTAAGGACATTTTTCTGGTGTTGGTTACTGGTTGTCTTGACATTATTATGGCATTGAATCAGATGGTTGATATATATTGGATGTTACGGGTCCCAGAATGTGGTACCTGTAATCTGTAAAATACAGAAAACGTGCAACAGCAATGAAGACACGGAAGCGCTCAGTTCATCATCCAGATTGCATCTATATTCAAATTCACAACAACATATTCCAAACATCACATTCCTCTGAGTGTCAGTCTCTGTTTCAGTCAATAATAACTGTGCATAAACATCCATGAATCCAATTAGTCCATTAACATCACACATACTAACTCCACATTTCAGGTGTACTGCTTACAGTTTCATACTTAAAGCAACATTCTAGTACACACCATCACTTTTATATAAGTGCAACATGGCTACTATATTGATATAGTGCAAATAACAGTCATATTAAACAAGGAATATCTAATCAGCTATGATTCTGGACATTCACACTCAATTTAAACATCACTATCACCCAAGAGACATATAAAACATTTTCAATATGAAACCACTAGGCTGTACCCAAATATCACAATATACTTCACCTTTAAACTACATCTTTTACAGTGTAAACATCTTCCACAAACAGGTGCAACTCTGCAACATGTAACTTTCTTTTTATATAAACACTTCATAAAATACCCGTTTTCTGTAAACTAATACATGTCTGCAATAATGTGTGGGAGTCCAAATAACACTGTGTAAAGTAAATAAACACTAGCGACCTGTCTGCAAGACCATGCTCAGGGTAAGGTAAACCCAACATATCTGCCGCCTGAGACAGTGGCGCTATTTCCAAGTTTTTAAAGTTCACAGAAATGCTCAAAACAATATCACAACTTCTTTCTAACACTCGTCAACAAAACATAAGGCTTTAAGAAGTTGAAGTTAGTCATTTTCATCAACTACTGAGCTGTAAAATACAGATAAAGTGCAGCAGCAATGAAGACACTCAGTTTATCATCCAGAGCGCATCTGAGGTGTGGGCGGAAGGTCCGACCTGAGACGACAACCCGGGGTGCAACGGCTCCAGTGACAAAAGTTCCACCTGGGTGCTGCTTACATTAATCATGTTCTTTTCTTAGTACATGAAAAAATAAGATCACGTGACTGACACGTATATTCTTAGGGACAATATTTTAACCCTGGAAATAAAAGAAAATAACTTTTCATCTAATTAAATTAACACAAAAGTGGTTGCACAATTTTTGAGTTTACCACATGGAGTTAGGTAATGATAGTGTGTTTTGTGGTGATTATTATCAGTATAAATTGCATGTATGCTTTTGGGGATAGACTATAGTCTGAATTTATTATTTCTTAGATGTACTGATAATTGACCTGATTTATTTGAGTGTGATTAATAATAATGGTAATAATAATACCCATGAGTTAATTACAGTTGATTTTGGATAATTTGGAGGTAACAAAAGTAATTATGTAATGATGCTGATGAAATGTGAAGCAGATAAAAAGAAAGGAAATTATCCAGCAATTGCTGTTCTTAATGAGAGTATGGTTTAATTTCTCTCTCATTTTTGTTTTTGTTTTCTTTAAAGGTGAAAAAAAAACCTAAATCTACGCCTAAATTAGATTATAGTTGCCTTGTTGGAGAGTATTAATACTGGACCATTGAACTTCTAGCTGGGATGCACATTAAACACCAGGATCCAAGAGCCAGTTAACCATTTATTCAGGGAGAATAATGAGTGGAGTTTGAAGGATGGATAATGGATGACGATATGGATGTTGATGATTTTTCTGCACAATAAACAAATGAAATCAATATATTGCCATGCTTACCACAATTAGAAATAAAAATAAGAGGTACGTAGTCATCTTACATTATTAATGCATCAGCTTCTTAAAGCTGCAGTATGCGATAGTGGCGCAAATATGATTTAAAAAAGTTATTTTTAGAAAACGGCCGCTATTTCGTGAGAGTAGTATAAATGAAACAGGTAACCTAAAAAAAAAAATCATGTTCCTCTGTGTCCTACTGTGTCCTCCGGTGCTCCTAACGGCATCTGAAGGATTTCACTTACCGGAGGAAAACAAGGTCCGCTGTCCAGCTGCAGTCTATGAGAGCCGGCTGTCAATCACTAGCGATCTCCGACCAAACGGTCAAACTAGGCAGCGCTGATCAGATATGAATTACTGTAATGACTATTTCTCACCTCAAATGTTCTCAGAATCATCCTGTAGTGTACTGTTTAGTTGTAAAATGAGGAAGTTTGTGACACGGCCGCCATTGTAAAATCTGTTGAAGGAAGCCAAGTTCTGGTCACATGACCGGAGCACAGCCAATAGGAACGCTCTCTCTCTCTGAAATGATCTGTGATTGATCAAAATCTGCTGTCACGGGCTAGATTTTTCTAAAGCCTCAAAACAGAGCCATGAGGAGGAGCAGAAGTCTAGTTTTCTCTCAGACCACTTGAATTACAATATGCTGAAAGATTATTATGGAATATTTGCCAAATTATGCCTAAAAATTGTTGCCTACTGCCACTTTAAGGGTGAACTACTTTAACATTCTCCATCTGGAACCTAATTATAACAAACAAACGTTAATATCATTTAACAAAATATACAATCACTTTCTTCTCAAAATTAACAGATTGCCTTATTTACACGGTCTGACTTTAGCTCACAGGTAAGTGGCCTATATTACACCGCTCCAGAACAATACCAGGATCTATTAAGGAGGTGGATACACACATTAAATCAAGATGGAGAATATGTAGAAACAACTCAAACAATATAAACAATATGTTGTCTAAACAAATGATCAAAATCATTGTGAACAACTTACTGGGTTGGCAGCAAGGTCTCAAACAAAAGGAATTGTACAAACAATTTGCTGGTGTGGCAGCATGGTCTCAGTCAAAAGGGACTTGAACAGAACACACCCAGCCTTTATATAGCCTTCACTTCTCTAGACTCCTCCCCTTGATCATTAAGGTGAATCTGCTCCCACTACCTGGTCTCACAGGATTGACTGCAGGCTTGAGATTTTGAACAAAAGGTTATCAACCAACTCCGAACAAACAACTAGCAGCAATCTTCAGACAAAGTTCAACATCAAAGAAATGATCTGTTTGCATTATTATGGACTTTAATAAATGGAAAAGAAAGGAGTGAGTTGTCCCATAGGTCCTCTGTGGTACTCTAAGCCATTTTGGGGTTGTTGAGCAGAAGAAAAGCCCAAAGAACTCGACAGTTGATAACCACGTGGAGCAGTGTGGACGTGAGGATAAAAGGCTTCAGACGTCCAGGAAAAAGCTGTTGACGCAGGAAAAAAAAAGCTCTGCATGTCCGTGAGGTCAAGATGGCGGAAGATGTTCTGGGGAAAACTGTTAAACAGCTCAAGAAGGAGAGGACCACTGCAAAAAGCAGCTTCACTAGACAGGCCAACTTCCTCAGGATAGGGTCAAGCAGCATGGTTGAAGCGGAGCTAAGGGAGGAGTTCACTAAGCTCTAAGATTGTTCAATCAATAACTGATATCCAATAAGGGGGTGTGTCGGTCGGTAAAAAACTTCCGTGAAGGATACACTGGAGGATACACTGGTGTATCCTTGCTCATGGCTCCTCGCTCCTCGCTCCTCGCTCCTCGAGATGCATTTTAAGAATTGGGATGTCCTTCAAGATGGAGCGCTGAGATTGATTTCCGGGTCACAAGCCGGAGGATCGAGGAGCGAGGAGACGAGGAGGGAGGCAAAAAAAATCGGGAAATGGGATGCACCTCATGTGTTCCATAGACAAAAGGAGGAGGCACCCAGCCACTTCCTGCTTTTACAAACTGAGTGACATCATCAGTGATGTCACCGGAGCAGACCAAGTAAGTATGCCTTTGTAACTATGGTTACAAAGGTATGTGATGTAGAGATGTGTGGAAGTGTTGTACTACTAATTTTAGTGGGAAGTACCCACTAAAATTAGTTATCTCTTTTCAGAGAATGGTCTGGGTTCTCTTGGGAAAATGGTACAGCCTGCTAATGAGTGACTCTTGGGGATGGAGGAGACTATAGGCTCGTTCGAGATGACCCAGGCCTGCGCAGAATCGATCACCGGCGATTGCCGCGCAATGCATGCCGGTTAGATTTGTGTCCGACTTGATGCCGACTTGCTCTGACGTCATGCACACGTGGGCAACGATAACCTCACCAGATCTAGGCGGCCGTAGTTTTTAGAGCCAGGAACCGCAGTTGCTCTCCACCGACTGCAAGACCCAGGGCATGATGGGAAATGCCTGGTTCGCGCCTGATCAAAGAGCTGATTGGCTCTTAGTTTTGACAGCAAACACCACATGTTGTAGAAAGTTACAACTTTCTGTGTAATTGTAATATTTAACGCTAGATTGTATTAGACTCATGTTGTGCAATGAAGGTTTAATCTGTTAACAATCTTGTGTGGTTGATAATAATAATTATTATAATAATGAAGGTTATCTATATATAACACTTATCAAAACGAGTGCTCATTATGTGCTTTACAAGGCGGACATAAAAAATAATAAAGGATAGAATCCAATGCCAGATACACGCACATTTCCACATATATTTACAAACAAATATAAATAAATCCCAACGTGCACTGAAAACTACAAGTAGCCTACAGATCGGATCTAACAGGATGTCTTTTTTTCTGTGACTTCCTGTAAATTCAGTGAAGGCTGCTGGAAACTGTCCGACTTGACCGCAGCTTTTCGTCACCGCCCCCTGCTGCTGCCGCCTGATCTCATCTACTTTCCAGGAGAGGCGCAGTTCATCTCGAACGAGCCTAATATAAGCAGTTGTTTTGGGCTGGTACAGGGGTAGGATCTCTGCATGTAGATATGTGCACGTTTGGTTACTCTTAAGTTATTTGCCCTGAGTTAGTTTTTTTTTTTTGTTGGTATATTCTGTTACACGTGTACGGGTGGCACTGTAAATAAAACAAAACTTTTTCACAACTGGACAATGTTTCCCGAGTCTGCCTCCTACTCTTTAAGCCACTTTGCTTTGGCTTCCTAACACATGGTTTCATGTTATTCATTCAGGTTTCCTGTTTTATTTTAATACTCTGTGATACTACAACTTCACTTCCTGCCTTGTGTTTTCCTGTCTGCCCCGCCCTGATTAGTCTCACCTGTCCCTCGTTAGCCCTGCAGACCTTCTGCTCACCTGCTCCCACTTCCCCGTTAGTCAGTCACTACGTATAGTCACATAAATATCTCCCAGTGTCTCAAACTAACGAGGAAATAAAACACCTCTGTCTTCTCAAAGAGAGACAATCAATAACCATCTGAAGCTTTTCTCATAATTAACAAGGATCACATCTATTCTGGTAATAATGCTAGTAAGTCATAACCAAAGTATTGAAGTCTTCTTCTCTGGTGAATGCAAAGCGCTCACATACAAAGAAACAACATTCTCACAACTAAGAGAAAAAATACAACAGATTCTTCTGAACCACTTAAAATCAGCTCATTGACAGAGTTTCACAGTTTATTAAACTAGTTTTACTTTCTGTTTTTGAACATGGTAGATGTAGATTTATTACACTGATCTTAATCACTTCATCTCTCTGTGTATTGAAGCTCCCAGCAAACCTGAGTCCTGATCCAACAGCAACAATGGTGACATGAAAACGGAATATTTGGATACAGATCTGCACAGGTGAGTCAAAAACCTCCTTTTGATGAACCCGACTGACCCAACTTCAACAACCCTTGAAGTACTTTACTTAAGTATACTAGTACTACATGTCTCTGTGCAATACAAGTATGTGCGTCCTAAAGTGACGTCATATCCACGTAGAATAAACCCCAAATTTTTATTCATGTTTTAATCTCTATGATCTCTGAAGACTCCTGCTACATATGTGTTCAACGTTTTATTCAGATTGTTTGCTTAATTATGAGGATATTTCTAATCAAATTCCAAGTACAAAACTCTTAATTAAAAAATTAGGCAAAATTCTTCAATACAAAAATAAGCCAAATTCTACTGAAATAAAATTAAGTAAATGTCTTTTGAAATAAGAAAATTGATTAATTCCAAAATTAAGTACAATTCTTCAAAAATAAGTAAATTAATTCATTATGTATTAATTAATAGATTATATTATTAAGTGAAATTCTTATGAAATAAGTAAAACCCTGAATTAAATTTTTTTGTTAATTTGTTACGTAAAACATAAAGAAAATTCTTATGAAATAAGTAAATTCCCAAAGTACAAAATTAGGTAAATTCATTAGATACAAAAAAAAGTATAAGTCATAGAAATTAAGTAAATTATTTAAGTGCAAAATTAAGTAAAATTCTAATG
The DNA here is from genome assembly GCA_916701645.2 of Sebastolobus alascanus. NCBI lineage: Eukaryota > Metazoa > Chordata > Actinopteri > Perciformes > Sebastidae > Sebastolobus > Sebastolobus alascanus. Next base: position 64,619 of record CAKAOJ020000764.1, on the reverse strand, counting down.
AAATAAAATTAAGTAAAATTCTTAAAAAAATAAGTAAATTACTTAATTATAAAAATTTGCGAAATTCTTGATTACAACATTAAGTGAAATTCTAATGAAATAAATAAAACCCTGAATAACGAATTTCTGTAAATTTGTTAATTACAATATTAAGGAAATTCACAAAGTACAAAATTAGGTAAATTCCTTAAATACAAAATTAAGTAAAATTCACAAAAATTAAGTAAATTCTTTAAGGGCAAAATTAAGTAAACTCCTCATGTACAAAATTAAGCAAAATTAGTTTGAATAAAGAAAATTCCGCAATTTTAAAAAGCAAGTTTTTTTAACTACAAAATGCATTAAAATTCTTAAATACAAAAATAAGCAAAGTTCTTGAGTACACAAATGAGCCAAATTCTACTGAAATAAAATTAAGTAAAATTCTTATGTAATAAGAAAATTCCTTAATCTCAAAATTAAGTAAAATTACTAAAAAAATAAGTACTTAATCATGAAAATTTGCAAAATTATTTATTACAACATTAAGTGAAATTTTTATGAAATAAGCAAAATCCTTCATTAGAAAAAAAGTAGTAAAAGTAAAATCCTCAATTATAAATTTGTGTTAATTTGTTATGTACAACATTAAGAAAATTCCCGAAGTACAAAATTCGCTAAATTCCTTAAATACAAAAGTAATTAAAATGCATTAAATTAAGTATATTCTTTGAGTGCAAAATTAAGTAAACTCCTTATGTACAAAAAATAGCCAAATTCTACTGAAATAAAATTAAGTATATTATTATGTAATAAGACAATTCTGTAATTACAAAATTCAGTAAAATTCTTAAATAATAAGTACATTACTTAATTATGAAAATTGCAAAATTATTGGTTACAACATTAATTGAAATTCTTATGAAATAAGCAAAATCCTTCAATAGAAAAAAAGTAGTAAAAGTAAAATCCTCAATTATAAATTTGTGTAAATTTGTTAAGTACAACATTAAGAATATTCTTATGAATTAAGTAAAATCCCAAAATACAAAATTTGGTAAATTCCTTAAATACAAAAGTAAGTAAATTTCATAGAAATTAAGTACATTCTTTAAGTGCAAAATTAAGTAAACTCCATATGTACAAATATTAGCCAAATTCTACTGAAATAAAATTAAGTAAAATTCTTATGAAATAAGAAAATTACTTAATCACAAAATTAAGTCAAAGTCTTAAAAAAAACTTAGTAAATTACTTCATGATAAAAATCATTAAAATCCTTGATTCCAACTTTAAGTGAAATTCTTAAGAAATAAGCAAAATCCTTCATTAGAAAAATAAATAGTAAAAGTAAAATCCTCAATTATAAATTTTCCTTATGTACAAAATTGACCAAAATCCCTAATCACACTATAAGCTGTTGGTACTCTTTTATTTTTGCTCCCATTTGTGTTATTATGGTTATTTTTTTAGCTAAATGTGGTCCTGCTTCCAAAATCATGCTCACAACAATAAATGAGCCATGTGAACCACAAGGGAGCGCTAAAGTTAGGTCATAAAGTTCATGTGTCACTAACAAGTTGAAACTGGTGTGAAAACAGCCTCTGGTTTTTAATACTCTACTTTATTTGGTAGCTACATGACTTTGATTCATTCATTATATATTTTTGGATCACAAACACCAACAGATTGTCAACGTGGCAGCAGGTGTGGTTCACCAACCCTGGATGTGCTCCAGATCTACAGATCCAGCAGTAGGTGGCTCTGTGACATGTTTTTACTCTTATCTCAGGATTTCATTCTTCAATTGTCTTCAAATTTGATTGGTAACACAGAGTTTAGAGGATATATATCAATGTTTCACATTTATTTTTAATTTAATATATAGCATTGTTCCTGATCGCCCTGGGTCGGTGTCTTTGGTTTCAAATGGTGCCGGCTGCTTGGACTCCGGTATTCCTGCTTTCAAGTCTAGTTTTCAATTACACTTTATGTTCGTAAGGTGTTTTTAGAGATTTACATCTTCAGTAGGTAGTAGTATTTATTTTCTATTACATTTTTATGACATACTATTCTTTGACTGTTTTTAAACTTTTTTTATTTTTATTTTTTTTTAATTATCCGGACATACTATTCTTTGTCTGTTTTTAAACTTTTTTATTTATTTATTTTTTTTTTTCAGGATATACTATACTTTGACTTTTTAACTTTTTTTTTAAATCTTTTTTAATTATTATTTTTTTTTTTTACATTTTTAGGACATGCTATACTTTGACTTTTTTTTAAAGTTGTGTTATTATGTTTTAAATTTTTTACTTTTTTCGGACAAACTATACTTTGACTTTTTTATACTTTTTTTTTTTTTTACATTTTTAGGACATAGTATACTTTGACAATTTTTAAACTTTTTCATTTATTTTTTTTACATTTTTATGACATACTATACTTTGATTTTTTTTAAACTTTTTTTATTTAATTTTTTTTTTACATTTTGAGGACATGCTATACTGTCTGTTTTTAAACTTTTTTTTTTTTTAACTTTTTTTTTAACTTTTTTAGGACATACAATACTTTGACTTTTTTTTAAACTTTTTTTATTTATTTTTATTTTTTTCACTTTTTTAGGACATACTATTCTTTGACTGTTTTTAAACATTTTTTATTTTTATTTTTTATTTTTACATTTTCTGGACATACTATTCTGTCTGTTTTTAAACTTTTTTTTTTTTAACTTTTTTTTTAACTTTTTTAGGACATACAATACTTTGACTTTTTTTAAACTTTTTTTATTTATTTTTATTTTTTTTACTTTTTTAGGACATACTATATTTTGACTTTTTTATTATTTATTATTTTTACATTTTTAGGACATGCTATACTTTGACTTTTTTTCAAACTTTTTTTATTTGTTTTAATTAATTTTTTAGGACATACTATACTTTGCAATTTTCAAGCACTTTTTTTATTTTTTATATTTTATTTATCTTTTGACTTTTTAAATATTTTTTTTTTTTTATATTTTTAGGACATGCTATACTTTGACTTTCTTTAAAAAAAAAAGTTTTTACTTTTTTTGGACATACTATATTTGAATTTATTAACCTTTTTTTTTTTTTTTTTTTTCATTTTTCGAACATACTATAATTTTTACTTTTTTAAACTTTTTATTTTTTATCAGTTTACCATTGCATCATCCACCAAGAAGCTCTGTGTGGCAAGATTCTGGAACTGGATAACGACCACAGTCACGAAAACGGTGAACTTCATTAGGGCGCGGGGCCTGATTCACCATCAGTTTCAACAATTTTTGAAGATGGTGGGCACGGAACAAGGAGATGTGCTCTACCATACAGAAGTAGGGTGGCTGAGTAGGAGCGCCGTCCTCAAGCGATTTTTTGAGCTTCGAGATGAAATTGCTCTGTTCATGCAAAGTAAAGGAAAACCCTTGCTCTAACTGTCAGATCACAGCTTTCCAGCTGAAACTGTGCCTAAGAAAACCTCAACTCCAACAGGATAGTCTTGCCCACTTTCCTGTCTGTCAGAGCATCTCAACCTCAGTCCCGGGTGCTTTACATGCACTCGATTGGCTACCAAAGTGAACCGGTTGATTAATGAATTCGAACGGCGCTTCTCTGACTTTAAAGCACAGCACTTAACCTTTGCCATCTTTGCCCATCCTTTCACCACCGACGTCGACAGTGCACCACATCACCTTCAGATGGAGTTAATAGAACTTCAATGCAACGGTAGCCTGAGAGCAAAGTTCCAGGATGCTGCAATCGAGGACTTTTACCGTCTCCTTGCTCCTGCTTTGATGCCACAGCTCCAACTTCAAGCTGCCCGTGTCCTGTCCATGTTTGGAAGCACCAACATGTGCAAACAGATGTTTTCAATCATGAATCTGAACAAGACCAAGCACAGATCACGCATCAACGATGATAACCTCCACGCTGTTTTACGGATTACTACCGCACAAGACCTTAAGCCAGACATCGACGGACTGACCTCAGGAAAATGGCGTCAGTCATCCGCCCGAAAACAAATAGGTAAAACCTTCAGGTATATACAATATCATGATATGTATTTCAATCAAAAATAGGTAGGATGTAATATGCGTGCATTCTAATGGTTGTGCTTGCATTTTGTTTGTTTTGTGTTTGTTGTTATGTGCAGCGATTGATCCATGGATTAGGATGGTGTGTAATATGGTGTCTCAGGGTGAGTAGAGATCTACTTGGTGTGTACAGGGCCAGGCAGCATCACTCTCACATCCCACTTCGTCCACATTATGTCTGAGTAACCTCAACCAGAACCTGACCAGTATAGTTATGAACTGAAACAACCCTTACTTTTACTTTTACTTTATTAGTATACTACTTTGTATATGTACTCAGTGTACTCATATTTGAGTGTGTTCATGCAGCCACATGTTTACTGCAGTCATTTGTTTTTGTAAAATGCCACACCACTGTCATCTACCACACATGATCTCAGCCGATTAGCTGTTGGAACACAAACAATTTATATGCCACAGACTGCACGTTAGATCAGAGCACATTTATTTGTTGTACCATAGTTCTGCCCCTCTCAACTGCGACCAAAAAGTTAAACAAAGTTAATGTAATAAATAGTGCTTGATAATATTTGTGTGATGGTTAAAAAAAAGAACTTTATTATTCACTCGAAAATTTTGATCTTTGACGGATGAGTAATGATGAGGGTTTCTTAATCTCATAAATTCATGGGATCTATGTTATAATAATACATAGAAATGTGAGTGTGTGTGCCCACATTCAGTATTTTTGTGTCTATGTACATGCATATATAGCGATGCACAAGTATGTGTTTTTGTTACCGAACTCATTTTTTAAATAATTTGTACAATAGTTGTACACTTGAATGTCTGCTTGCAATTATTTTTCCTAGACTTCTGCTTTCAGAGCTAATTATTAATTAAGTTATTACTAAAAACAATAATAATCAAGCGGAGACAATTATGTAATATGATAAAGAGTAGATATATTTATATAGTCTTACAGTTACAACCGGCCCTTTGAGGGCAACCATAATGCTGATGTGGCCCGGGATGAAGTTGGGTTTGACACTCCTGATCTAGACCCTTGGGAACCAGATTAGACACTACGTGCCAAAACTTGGAAATACTTTCAAGTGTGGCAAACATGCACTTGTTCAAATCTTCTTCATTTTTACAACGTCCATTCGTGTGTGTGAGAGGGTGTCACACCCAAAATTGCAGCATCCTAGTACATTCCAGTTCAAAGTTATGAAGTTTATCTTTTCTTCATGTTTTCACATTAAAGCTACAGTATGGAAAAATAAACTTTTTCCGATCTTCTTCATTTTTGCAGCATTTATTCATCTGTGGGAAAGGGTGTTACTGATGAAGTTTCATTCTCCTAGTGCAAGGCCTTTTGAAGATATACTGTAGCCTCTGTTCACTTGGCATACCCAAGACCCAGCAGTAAGGGATGGGAAGTGGACAAATGTTGACAGGATGGTGGACGATGTCCGATGGCAATACCCGAGGGATTAAGGTATTGCCATTGGGAAACCCCGTCCAATGGCAATGAAGGGTTGCGCTGAGAGCGCAGAAAATTGAGAAAATTTTGAAATATCATAACTCCGCGGGGGGAAAGGGCCAGAGCTCCAGTTTTCAGCCCCCTCGATCATCGTAAAATGTATTTAATTCAGAGCCCTTTCCCTGATTTTTAGGACCCCGGGACGGGCCCCAAAGGGAAAGGTTTTGAGTGTCCACTTGGAGTTTTGGACCCCATGTTAAGGTCTCTGAATTGGACACCTAATCTCCCCAGGACCATAAGTACAGTTATGATCTGAATTTACTGAAATAATGGTGATAATATTGCAATTATAAAAAATTAATTGCTAACCAAGACATGCCATCAGTTTCATTGTTTGCAATATTAGACACATCGTTTTTAATACTTATCGTACATTTCATGTTTAAAACACAATATCATGTTACATATGAACATCAATAAGCTAACATTAGCTTATATCGATTAACTAACAATAAGGAACGTTAGCTAGCTCTTATCTGATGTTACAGAAGCAAACGTTTTGTAAAGACGTAACGTTAACTTGAACAGTTGATAATGTGAAAAATGCGTAAAAGAAAATGTGATATGAAAGTTCTAGTTTTTAAAAATGACCTAATAATTGATTGAATCCACCATATCGAAGGACAGACCGTTGATCCATGAACCGGAAGCAGTGACATTAACATGTTTAACAGTTTTTCAGCAAAATCTTTGGGAAAAGAAAAAAAAATGGTGAAAAAAGCAACTTCACGTGACGCTTCAGAGGAAAGGACCTCTCATGTCTCTAAAAACATATTTCCTCTCTTCCTCTCTCCTCGTGTCTCTTCCTCGCCTCCTCCGCTCGCATCTCCCGTGGACGGGACTAAGACGCAAGGAGAGGAGTCGAGGAGAGGAATCGAGGAGAGGAGTCGAGCCGTATAAATTCAAAAATGGGAAAGGCCTTATGTATCTACAGTATGTCTTATTATGTCTATGTATACATGTCTATGTATAAATGTCTATGTATATATGTCTATGTATATATATGTCTATGGTCTCTCCCGTTTTTGACCTCAGTGATGGATACGTTTGGTTTCCTGTGGCTGTTTCACAATAAAAGTCCCACTGTGTTTGTCCACTTGAGGTGTTTTAATGTGAAGCAGCAGGAAATGTTGTGTTATCATCAGCAGTAACTTAATGCAGCTCAGATACGGCTGTATAGACTGAACAGGAAACACTGAGGCTGATATCAATCAGAGCAGCTTACAAACAGCATCAGTGGTTACATGCTGCATCGTTTCCTCTCAATGTGTCATGAGTCTGAATCTATTGCGAACTCCGCCACTAACGATGAAAACCACTGCCCAGAGAGATCATTACTGAGTATATGTTACATTGATTACAGAAATAATAACTGACTAAAAATAGAATCAAATACTTGGTTTGATTTGGTGAAAATATGAAAGATTATAACCAGGGCTGTCAAAGTTAATGTGTTAAGGCAAATATGTTTTAATGCCACTAATTTCTTTAATACATTAACACAACTTGGGATTTTTAGGTTGTAGCAGCTCAGTTTTAAAGCTAGAGTGAAGATTTTGGTATCATATGAAACTAGAAAACATAAGGAAAAGGCATGTCCACTTTCAAAGGGGTCCCTTGACCTCTGACCTCCAGATATGTGAATGAAAATGGGTTCTATGGGTACCCACGAGTCTCCCCTTTACAGACATGCCCACTCTATGATAATCACTTGCAGTTTTGGGGCAAGTCATAGTCAAGTCAGCACACTGACACACTGACAGCTGTTGTTGCCTGTTGGGCTGCAGTTTGCCATGTTATGATTGGAGCATATTTTTTATGTTAAATGCAGTACCTGTGAGGGTTTCTGGACAATATCTGTCATTGTTTTGTGTTGTTAACTGATTTCCAATAATAAATATATACATACATTTGCATAAAGCAGCATATTTGTCCACTCCCATGTTGATAAGAGTATTAAATACTTGTCAAATCTCCCTGTAAGGTACATTTTGAACAAATTAAAAATGTGCCATTAATTTGTGATTAATCGTGATTAACTATTTTAATTTATTGACAGCCTTATTATAACTTTAATATGTACGATTTTACAGCATCCATGTTCCCTTTTTGTCGTTTCTTCCTTTGAGTGTGGAGGTGATGTGATGTGATGTGTGTGGGGGTGATCAGTGTCGGCCCGCCCTATACGCTGAATATGTAGCTGCGTAGGGCCACACAAATCAATTTTTTCCCTTGAAATTAGGGCTGTCAATCAATTAAAATATTTAATCGGGATTAAACGCATGATTGTCCATGGTTAATCACAATTAATCGCGAATTTATCCCACATTTTTTATCTGTTCAAAATGTACTTTAAAGGGAGATTTGTCAAGTATTTAACACTTTTATCAACATGGGAGTTGACAAATATGCTGCTTTATGTAAATGTATGTATATATTTATTATTGGAAATCACGTCTTACTGGTATGTACTACTAGTATAGTATGAGGTTGTACTACTAGTACAGTATGAGGTTGTACTGCCGGTATAGTATGAGGTTGTACTATTAGTATAGTATGAGGTTGTACTACTAGTATGAGGGTTAGAATACAGTCTTCGTGTGTGTGATTAGTTTGTTCTCTGATTTAAAGATCAATACAAATGTGTGAATAATAATGCATCATGTTTAAAGCAGAGTCCTACCTGAGCTCCACAGCAGCAGCAGCAGCACCAACAGGTGATCCATGACGTCCAGGTAGACCGTCTGTCTGCTCTGTGTGTTCTGTCCTCACTGGATCTCTGCGTACTGGAAGAGCTGCAGCTTCACTCATCATTTAGTTCTCTTTAGTTTGACAGTTGATATTCATACTCCTCTGAACTACATTTCTGTGGAACTGATATTTTGATAAGAAGCTGCTGACAGATTACTAATTATAGGAGGCTGGCTGAGATGTTCCGATCAGATTAATGCTGTCAGAGTGTCATTTCCAGGTCAATGTGTTAACATCAGCAGAGTTGTTCAGAGGAGACTAAACTACAGCTGTAACTAACTATTATATTAATAGTTGATGAATCTGTCCATTCTGTTATTCAAGTAATCAATTATTGAGGAAGGAACAATGCAGGAAAATGCTGATCATAAATGGTGTGGGATGATATTTTAGTGTTTCAGTGTGTCGTCTCCTTGTTAACTGCTGCTTGTTTAACTGACTGTGTCTCACTCGGTTCACTGACATCATGTTTCTGTGTTGTTTGACTTGAATGAGTCCTTCAGAAAGCTGCAGGATGTCTTCAGCTCTGCTGCTTTCTTTATTCATATCAACTCATATTTCGTTGCTCTGTCGCCTCGTGTTTCAGTCTCTGCCTTTTATTTTGAAATTGATCTGAAGCTGTGAATGTTTGTTTCAGTCCCACCCACTGTTTAAGTGGGTGGGAGGTACACCGAAGGCCTTTCCCATTTCTGATTTTATACGGCTCGACTCCTCTCCTCGATTCCTCTCCGCGACTCCGCGACTCCTCTCCTCGCGTCTTAGTCCCGCCCATGCGAGATGCGAGCGGAGGAGGCGAGGAAGAGACACGAGGAGAGAGGAAGAGAGGAAATATGTTTGTAGAGACATAAGACGTCCTTTCCTCTGAAGCATCACCTGAAGCAACGTTCGTTTCTGATGACAGCAGCAGCTGATAACAGCTGGATCAGCTGTCAGTCGGCTTTAACAGCTGTTTATGTCTGACCTGTACTACTAATAAAGAGCAGCAGTGTTTTCTCTCTGTAGCCTGTTACCTGTTTAACAAACACCTGCACATGAATAACAGCTGCAGTCTGTATTTATACTGTGGACTGAGTCCTGCTTAGAGGCTCAGGAACCATTTCTACTGGCACAATGCCTTTATATTATTTATTCATTATTAGCGTCTGTATTTATTGATATTCTTACACTAGAAATAATGTATTAGGCTGAATGTTTCAGGGAAAATTGAATGTATGATGTAACTCCTATCAAACCCGACGCTCAGGAATTATCAGCCTCACATGTGACTGAATGGAAATGATGATAAATGATGAAAAAGGTGTAAAAGACAGACCCTCCTTCTCTCTCTGACTTTAACTGTATCCTTAATAGAAGTTAATGGGGGAAATAACAGATTATGAAAATTAAAATCTTTCTAATAGATGAATAAAGTTGTTTGAGGTCCGTTGGTTGTCAGGTGTAATAAAGCTCTGTCAGTAACAGACTCCTTCACCCGCACGCAGTGTGTGAAGCAGAGATACTGCAGGTCCTTCTGCTGCTGGAACACTTTGCCATCAATACGGTCCGTTTGTTGTTCACGCCTTCAGTTAACACAGATTTGAACTAGATGGTGAATCAGAAGACGAGCTAAAATATAAAGCTATTAATCTGTGATCTGTCTTCACTCCGGTATGAAACTCCAGTGATGTTGACATGTATCAGATCAGTCCGATTGGCGCAGCGTCCAATCAATAACTGATATCTAATAAGGGGGCGTGTCGGTCGGTAAAAAAATTTCCTTGAAGGATACACAGGAGGATACACTGGTGTATCCTCGCTCATGGCTCTTCCGGCAAGCCTCCTCGATCCTCGTCTCCTCGCTCCTCGAGATGAGAGGAGCGAGGAGACGAGGAGGCAAAAAAATCGGGAAATGAGATTCGCTTTTTATAAGCAGTTGTGTTGGGCTGGTACAGGGGTAGGATCTCTGCGTGTAGATGTGTGCACGTTTGGTTACTCTAAGTTATTTGCCCTGAGTTAGTTAATTTTTTTTATTGGTATATATTTTGTTTCACGTTTACTTTACACTGTAAATAAAACAACATTTTTTCACATCTGGACAATGTTTCCTGAGTATGCCTCCTACACTTTAAGCCACTTTGGTCTGGCTTCCTAACACATGAGCTGCATCTCATTTCCCGATTTTTTGCCTCCTAGTCTCCTCGCTCCTCGATCCTCCGGCTGTGACCCGGAAATCGATCTCAGCGCTCCATCTTGGAGGACATCCCAAGTTCGAAAATGCGTCTCGAGGATCGAGGATCGAGGATCGAGGAGCTATGAGCGAGGATACACTGGTGTACCTTTTGCGAAAGTGTTGTAGCACCTCATAAATTGTTGTTCTAAACGCATGCCTTAAAGACATTTCACATTGATAGTAGTATTATTATCTATGTTGTTATTGGAACATTTAAGCTCCAATTCAACTGCTATAGGCCTAAGCCTGACATGATGTTTACAAGTGCAAACAGCTGTTAATATTAAATTCCTATATCAACAAAAGCATTTGAGCAGTCAGCACTATTTTGCTGTATTTCATGTTGTCATATAATAGTCCACTGCCCAGTATGTAGTCTGAAAATATCATCCCAAAAATAGTCCTGTCCCAAGTGTTCCAATTGGGGCTGTAGGCTACATTTGAGATCAATCTTACTAATTCATTTCTTACAGGGACCCATGATGAAACTCTGACCCTCATCAGACTGAGGGCAGAGAATGACACCCTGTTTTCAGGAAGGAGGCACACAGCCAAAAAGGCCTGGGAGTGACTTAATGAATTTCTATGTATAGTGCATGATACTGTAATCTGTAACTGTTGTTCCTGTCAACATGCTACTAATATTCATGCAACCTCAGGATGCTTTTTACATGTCATCATGTTGACAGAGCCATTTTTTGGATCAAGATATGATCTATAGCCTTTATGTATTGGTACTTTAATGATTTCTCCTGAACTTGCTATAACAATTGTTATTTACATGTGAGCTGACACTTGTGGCTGTAGACCTAACTACTTGCTGACACATGAGTTAAACAGTAACATATCTTGTATCACTCAGGGAAATTCTTCAGATGATGGGCCTTTCCAGTGTAACCCCCACACAAGTGGCAAAGAAGTGGGACAATCTTAAGCGGAAATATAAGGTGGTGTACATTTTATTTGTAGGCTAAATGCTCAGTGATGTATGACATTTTCCCTTGCATTCATGTTTGTCTGTGAATCCCATTTTTATGTTCAGTCAGTATACTATTGGATAACTTTCACTCTTGCTTGTGTTTCTGTAGGAGTTGAGATGTCGGACAGGTCGGACAGCCATGTGGAGGATGTTGAGCCCTCCACCTCTGCCGGTCCCCCTCCTCGTAAAAAGAAGAAAAAGTCTGTGCTGGAGTTTCTAGAGGAGGAGGCTGCCAAGGAGGAGGAGAGATTCGAGAGGCAACGTCAGGCAATGCAGGACACTTCTAAACGATTTCTAGACCTCTTTGAAAAGTTAATCAACAAGAAAGATTAGTTTTTTGGGTTCTTGGAATTTTTATTTGAGGGAAGACAATGGATTTGTGTTTACAGTTTAGCAGTCTGGTGTGTTTTTGTTAGCTTATAAGCAGAATAGAATACTTTTTTTCTATGTAAATGGGTTTCAACTTTTCAGATTTGTTTGCATAGTTTCATTTGTTTTGTGTGTTACCAATGGAGGAAAACTATTTTTCTGGCAATGTTATCGCAGACACCAATTTTATACTGCCAATATACTTTTTTCTTTTTTTTTTTTTAAATTAAAATAAGCATTGTACAAGCAAATCAAGCATGTATCCTTTTTTGGAATTCAAATCAAGACAATCCAGTTTCAAGAGATAACAAGGAGAGCTTTATTAAAAAGAAAGCTGTGACATGACAAAAAAGCCAAGGTTTTGAAACATTTCACTTTTGCAACCTAAATTCACAAGGACCTCACTGGTCATATTGAAACTGATCATCAGCACATTGAGAAGTGCACATTCAGCCCATAAGCAAAACCTTTAGCCTGCATAAAGTCATGCAATGTCAGCATCAAAATCAGAAATTTGATCCCTAAGGAGAAATTGGGTCATGTTACTGTACAGTTGCTCATACTCCACAGACATTAGTGAATTAAGTAAATATAAAAACAAATGTTAAATAAATATGTGCATTAGTCAAAATAGTCAATAATAATAGACCAATAATATTATTCGCTGAACATGACTCAATAGCATCACTGAACATAAAACTTCTTATCACATGAGCTGATGTGAAAGCCTATTTTAACATCCCATGGGCCTACAAATTGTAATAAATACCTGTGGTCTGTCAAGCTCTTTGGAGATTTTTAACAGTAAGTAAGGGCTCTAAATAAACTAGAGCATGGGAAAATGGGAAATTAGGCATACATGGAGGAGAAATAAAAGCGCAGTTATGAATGCGGCCAGTGCTCATAACTGGTATTTTCTGGCGAAAACATGAAACAAAACATAAGAAAAATAATAACGGGGGGGAGACCTTCCAATCTCCTCATTTTCGATGGGTTCGATGATGTCTCCTGCAGTCACACAAATGTTGTGGAGCACACAACAAGCAGTGATGACTGCAGGAACAAATGTGTGATCCACAGCAGACACCTCCATCGTACCTTCATCATGCCGAAGGCCCGCTCAATCATGTTGCGGGCTTTGGCATGGTGGTGGTTAAAGCGGCCCTGTACCCTCCCCTGCAGTGGCTCCCGATATGGGGTGATGATCGTCATGGGCTTAACTATGCAGGGCTAGCCACCAACCCCCACAATGAAATACCCTGGGAGAGGGTACAGAGCCTCTTTATTAATGCCGCTGTTTTTCAGGACACGGGTGTCATGAACGGACCCAGGGTACCCTACAAATGTGTGGAGAAACCGACCCTTCCCATCACATACCGTCTGCAGCTGTATAGATGGGAACAGCTTACGGTTCATGTAGTCCTGGCAACTGGGTCCGGCAGGGGTCTTCACTCTTATGTGGCACCCGTCAATGGCACCCACACAGGTGGAAACAAGGTGCTGTTGGCCAGCTGCTGGAATCGCAGCCCAATCTCCTCCAGCTCTGGAGCATCAGTGTGATGACTGTTTACCGGAGAGCAGCAATCTCATCCACTCCCTTGTGGACCAGCCTGTGTACAGTAGAAACTGGAACTTGAAAGGCCCGGGACACCACACTGTAAGACAAACCGTGTGCCAGCCAGTACACGATTACCAGTATAGTGATGTGGTGTCCCCAGGCCTGTCTCCTCTCAGGTCCCAGACACAGCATCGAGGCCTCCAAGGACTCACGGCCGAGCCGGTAATCATTAAGGAGGTCATGCTCCCCATCAAAATACATTTTTAACAGGGGAACAGTGTTGTTCAGGCACTTATACACAGCCGCTGGTGGATCTTCAGCCGACAGAAAAGAATAAAATAAAAGCTGTTAAAGTGTGCATATGTTACCCTTAAGCCAGAAAACTCTGCACAATAAATGTTTTCTCACCATTAAAAACACAACTTTCTATCCTTTTGGACAAACACGTTGCATGTCTGATACCCTAATAGTAGGTGTCAATATGTGCATTACCTTATTGCTACTTGTGGTTGGTCATCTTTAATGCCAATCAAATGAGTGCCCTCTTTTACATTTAAAAGAAGCAGTCATAAATAGGCCTACCTCATGCTGGATGGCATGACGCATCCTTGCTCTCCAGCACTGGGAACGGTGTCTCTCCTCCTGAAGCATGCCATGCTGCAGCTGATGCCACTGCCAGAGGGCGCACGCTATTGCAGTCTTCATAGCCTGACAATGCTTCTAAAGTTTTCTCTTTTTAAATGTCTTTATCTCTCTCCCTCTGTATCGCCACAACTTTTGGTTGTTGATTTGATGGAAATCGGAGGTGTACCTTTACCTTATATACTCTACTGTCAGGTCCTTGATTCGTTAATTACTGAGCTCCTTGGAAAGTGACTGCAGGTGTTTTGCGTTTGGAGGAGTGAGGAATGGATGATCAATCATGTGATACAAAAAAAAGGAAAAATATATATCCAGGAATATATAAATATATATATATATATATATATAGAGAGATAGATATATAGATAGATATATAGATAGATAGATAGATAGATAGATAGATAGATAGATAGATAGATAGATAGATAGATAGATAGACATTTGTGTGTTTGCGTGTATATAATAGGCTACATCGCTCAAACATATGTCTGTCTTTATGTGTATTGTAGCCTACTTTTCATATAGGCTAAACATTTGTAGTGCTTCACACAATATACATGCACATTATGCCATGCTGTAAATTGAATTAAAAGTAGGCCTAAATATATAAGTTGTCATGAATACTGCTCTGCTCATCTGGAGATCATAAAATACAGGGGTAGGCCTATAACAAAACAATGGACAGCTGATGAACTCAGTGCCGGCACTGATGCAGCTGTGTCACACGTCATATTTAATTGACGTCGCTTTAACATGACGCTTCAAAGGAAAGGACGTCTCAGGTGTCTACAAACATATTTCCTTTCTTCCTCTCTCCTCGTGTCTCTTCCTCGCCTCCTCTACTCACATCTCCCGTGGGCGGGACTAAGATGCGAGGAGAGGAGTCGAGGAGAGGAATCGAGCCGTATGAAATCAGAAATGGGAAAGGCCCATGGTTTCGTGTTATTCATTCAGGTTTCCTGTTTTATTTTGATACTACAACTTCACTTCCTGCCTTGTGTTTTCCTGTCTGCCCCGCCCTGATTAGTCTCACCTGTCCCTCGTTAGCCCTGCAGACCTTCTGCTCACCTGCTCCCACTTCCCTGTTAGTCAGTCACTACGTATAGTCACATGAATATCTCCCAGTGTCTCAAACTAACGAGGAAATAAAAGCTCCTTAAATCAGGTAGCTGCATCATCACACCTCTGTCTTCTCAAAGAGAGACGATCAATAACCATCTGAAGCTTTTCTCATAATTAACAAGGATCACATCTATTCTGGTAATAATGCTAGTCAGTCATAACCAAAGTATTGAAGTCTTCTCTGGTGAATGCAAAGCGCTCACATACAAAGAAACAACATTTTCACAACTAAGAGAAAAAATACAACAGATTATTCTGAACCACTTAAAATCAGCTCATTGACAGAGTTTCACTGTTTATTAAACTAGTTTTACTTTCTGTTTTTGAACATGGTAGATGTAGATTTATTACACTGATCTTAATCACTTCATCTCTCTGTGTATCAAAGCTCCAAGCAAACCTGAGTCCTGATCCAACAGCAACAATGGTGACATGAAAACGGAATATTTGGACACAGATCTGCACAGGTGAGTCAAAAACCTCCTTCTGATGAACCCGACTGACCCGACTCCAACAACCCTTAAAGTACTTTACTTAAGTAGTAATAGTACTACATTTCTCTGTGCAATGCAAGTATGTGAGTCCTAAAGTGACGTCATCTCCACGTAGAATAAACCCCAAATTTTCATTCATCTTTTAATCTCTATGATCTCTGAAGACTCCTGCTACATATGTGTTCATATTTTTATTCAGGGTGTTTGCTCAGTTATGAGGATATTTCATATCAAAATCCAAGTACAAAACTCTTAATTAAAAAATTAAGCAAAATTCTTTTGAATAAAGACAATTCCTCAATTATAAAAAGCAAGTTCCTTAACTACAAAATGAATAAAAATTATTAAATACAAAAATTAGCAAAATTCTACTGAAATAAAATTAAGTAAAAATCTTATGAAATAAGAAAATTGATTGATTACAAAATTAAGTACTATTCTTAAAAAAATAAATTAATTAATTAATTTTTATTAATTAGTACCTTATTTTATTTTTAAGTGAAATTCTTATGGTATAAATAAAACCCTGAATTGCAAATTTGTGTTAATTGGTTGAGTACAACATTAAGAAAATTCTTATGAAATAATTAATTTCCCAAAGTACATTAGGTAAAATCATTAAATACAAAAGTAAGTAAAAGTCATAAAAATTAAGTAAATTTCTAATGATATAAAGTAAATTTCTTATGAAATAAGAAAATTCCTTAAGTACCAAATTAAGTAAAATTATTTTTTAAAAAAAGATACTTACTTTATTGTAAAAAAATTCTCAAAATTCTTGATTACAACTTTAAGTTAAATTCTTATGAAATAAATAAAACCCTGAATTAGAAAATTTCTGTTAATTTGTTAAGTAGAACATTAAGAGAATTCCCAATGTACAAAATTAGTTACATTCCTTAAATACAAAAGTAATTCATTAAATTCAGTATTCAGTAAATTCATAGAAATTGAGTAAATTATTTAAGTGCAAAAATAAGTAAATTCCTCAATTATAAAAAGCAAGTTCCTTAACTAATAAATTAATCAAAATTCTTAAATACAAAAATAAGCAACATTTTTGAGAACAAAAATTAGCCAAATTCTACTGAAATAAAATTAAGTAAAATCCTCATGTAATAAGAAAATTCCTTCATCACAAAATTAAGTAGAATACTTAAAAAAAAAGAACTTCATCATGAAAATTTGCATTTGCAATTCATAGCAATTAAGTAAATTCTTTACGTGCAAAATTAAGTAAACTCCCTATGTACAAAAATCAGCAAAATTCTACTGAAATAAAATTAAGCAAAATTCTTATGTAATAAGAAAATTCCTTAATTACAAAATTAGGTAAAATTCTTAAACAATAAGTACATTACTTCATTATGAAAATTTGCAAAATCCTTTATTACAACATGAAGTGAAATTCTTATGAAATAAGCCAAAACTGTCATTAGAAAAAAAGTAGTAAAAGTAAAACCCTCAATTATAAATGTGTGTAAATTTGTTAAGTACAACATTAAGAAAATTTCCAAAGTACAAAATTCAGTAAATTCCTTAATTACAAAAGTAAGTAAAATTCATAGAAATTAAGTACATTCTTTAAGTGCAAAATTAAGTAAACTCCTTATGTAAAAAAATTAGCCAAATTCTACTGAAATAAAATTAAGTAAAATTATTATGTAATAAGAAAAAAAAAGTAAAATTCTTAAAAAATAAGTACATTACTTAATTATAAAAATCATCAAAATCCTTGATTACAACATTAAGTGAAATCCTTATGAAATAAGCAAAATCCTTCATTAGAAAAAAAGTAGTAAAAGTAAAATCCTCAATTATAAATTGGTGTAAATTTGTTAAGTACAACATTGAGAAAATTCCCAAAGTAAAAAAATCAGTAAATTCTTTAAATACAAAAGTAAGTAAAATTCATTGAAATTAAGTACATTCTTTAAGTGCAAAATTAATTAAACTCCTTATGTACAAAAAATAGCCAAATTCTACTGAAATAAAATAAAATAAAATTCTTATGAAATAAGAAAATTCCTTAATTACAAAATTAATTAAAATTCTTTAAAAAATAAGTACATTACTTAATTATAAAAATCATCAAAATCCTTGATTACAACATTAAGTGAGATTCTTATGAAATAAGCAAAATCCTTCATTACAAAAATAAGTAGTAAAAGTAAAATCCTCAATTATAAATTTTCCATATGTACAAAATTGACCAAAATTCTAATGAAATGTGAAAATTCCTTAATCACAATATAAGCTGTTAGTATTCTTTTATTTTTGCTCCCATTTGTGTTATTATGGTTATTTTTTTTAGCTGAATGTGGTCCTGCTTCCAAAATC
This sequence comes from Sebastolobus alascanus, assembly GCA_916701645.2. NCBI lineage: Eukaryota > Metazoa > Chordata > Actinopteri > Perciformes > Sebastidae > Sebastolobus > Sebastolobus alascanus. Next base: position 46,576 of record CAKAOJ020000764.1, on the reverse strand, counting down.
ATGCTCACAACAATAAATGAGCCATGTGAACCACAGGGGAGCGCTAAAGTGAGGTCATAAAGTTCATGTGTCACTAACAAGATTAAACTGGTGTAAAAACAGCCTCTGGTTTGTAATACTGTACTTTGTTTGCTAGCTACATGACTTTGATTCATTCTTTATATATTTTTGGATCACAAACACTAACAGATTGTCAACGTGGCAGATGATGAGTTTCACCAACCCTGGATGTGCTCCAGATCTACAGATCCAACAGTAGGTGGCTCTGTGACATGTTTTTACTCTTATCTCAGGATTTCATTTTTCAGTTGTCTTCAAATTTGATTGAATGTTTCACATTCATTTTAATTTAATATATAGCATTGATCCCGATCGGCCCGGGTCGGTGTCTTTGGTTTCAAATGGCGCCAGCCGCTTGGACTCCGGTATTCCTGCTTTCAAGTCTAGTTTTCAATGACACTTTATGTTTGTAAGGTGTTTTTAGAGATTTACATCTTCATTAGAAACCAATGGGCTACATACATTCTGACAGGAAGTCAGAAAGTATGTAAAGACTAACACATTGTTGGTTTTCATGTTGAGAGTATGACAAATATAGTATATAAGGAAATATAATAAAGCCAGCCTTCTTGTTTAAAGGGAACATTCAAATAAAATGAACTGCTGCTGGGTTGTGTGTTATAAATCCATCTGGATGTTGATGAGCTCCTTGGATGTGCTACTCTGCTCCCTGAGCTCCTTCCTCTTCAGTCGGCCCTCCTTCAGCTGCAGGAACACCCAGGTTATAATAATCCAGCTCAGCCTTCTCCCGTCTGCCCGGCCTCTGCCCCCTGGTGGCCTGGAGACACATGACAGCACACAGATGTGACTTCCTGCATCACTCCTCTCTCTTCACTTCAATAAACACAGACTGAGTGCTTCATGTCAGTCAGTGCTCTGAACAACAGACGTGTGTCAGTACCTTACAGTAGAAGTAAAGGCCAATGTTCGCCAACAGCAGTATCAGCGGCAGGGCGACCGCTCTGATGATAAAAGGCCTTAGATCTGATCAAACACATGGACAGTCATCACATCACATCACATGACATCATGAGCCCAACAGCTCCCATTAAACACAAACTGTAGTGACCTGAAATCTAAAATCACTTCTTGAATCTTCTTTATGTGAATCCAGGCTCTGAGGATGGAGACTGTTCTTTGTTGGACAGATTATAACGTCCTCTGAGATTAATCTGTAGAAATACAACTGACGTGACTTTAGTGAGACTTTTATATGTTTATAACCAAACATGATCTGTCCTACAGTAGATTGTTTGCTTTATTTATTATTTATACACTTTGTATATGTTGGGTTACAATATGACATGTGTAACATCATGACAGTAGTCACAGTGTCATTCCAGAAACAACAACATGCATGGACTTATTATGACTGAATATGTCATAACCCTTAAAGTACTTTGCAAAAGTAGTACTAATACTACATTTCTCTCTTTAAAGCTGCAGTAGGCGATATTGGCGCAAATATGATTTAAAAAAGTTATTTTTAGAAAACGGCCGCTATATCGTAACAGTAGTACATGAAACAGGTAACCTGAAAAAAATCATGTTCCTCTGTGTCCTACTGTGTCCTCGGGTGCTCCTAACGGCATCTGAAGGAACAGAGGAACATGATTTTTTTCAGGTTACCTGTTTCATGAACTACTGTAACGATATAGCGGCCGTTTTCTAAAAATAACTTTTTTAAATCATATTTGCGCCAATATCGCGCACTGCAGCTCTAAGTAAAATTCTTATGAAATAAGAAAATTCCTTGAGTACAAAATTAAGCAAAATTCTTATGAAATAAGCAAAGTCCTTAATTATAAAAAATAAGCAAAATCCTTCATTACAGAATGAAAGTTTCTCTGTTGTCAGCTGATCATTTTCACTCTGTTCGGACTAATCACATTTTCCAAACCTGCATGTAAACAGTCAGCTTACCTGCAACGGTGAGAGAGATCAGACGGCTCTCAGAGAAGAAGTCATGAGAAAAAACATAGACGTGATAAACACAGCTGTAGCTTCCTTGGTGGGTGGGCTCTGCAGCAGGAAACAGGAAGTGGGCGGAGTGATTGACAGCTGGCTTGGTGTAGATGAGTGCTGAGGTGGAGGAGGTGAAATTGAGCTGGAAGGAGCCTTCTGGGTACTGTGGCTGGATGGAGCAGCTGATGGTGAAGGTGGAGTCCCTGAACACGTGAAACCCCTGCTGCTGGGCCTCGGAGACCCCGTCCACGGAGGAGGACCCAGAGATGTTGGGCTGAAGCAGCAGGTCTGTAAACACAGAGAGATTATTGGCAGAGAGCTGGGGCACGTTCAGTCTGAAAACAGTGTGCACTGGTTTGCTACGGTTTCCGGGTTGAACGGCGTGTTTCCTCCAAATGGTGCACAACAGGCTTTGAGGTGCGTTTCCTCTCATTTGGTGGGTGTGTCAGAGGTGTTACCCAATCAGCAGCGACGTGCACAAACCCTGTCGTATTGTAAACACAGTGCATTTGCATAGCACAACAGAGTGTTCAATGCACCACCTTTTCCATTTAAACGTTTTTCTATGTTCCTATGTTCCGTTCAACAAAATGGACCTGATTTTGTGCCTCCTCGTCTCCTCGATCCTCGATACTCCAGCTTGTGATACGGAAATCGATCTCAGCGCTCCATCTTGAAGGACATCCCAATTCCTAAAATGCATCTGGAGGAGCGAGGAGGCTTGCCGAAGGAGCTATAAGTGACGATACATCTGTGTATACTTTGCATAAGTCTTCTCGGCACCCGTGTTTTTTTCTTGTTTTTTAACAACTTGAGGCAGTTATCAAGTTTAAAACACTTGTGTATACAACTCGAGTCTACAATTACAAACACGCCAGAGGGACTAAAGGTTGTAATAAAAAAGATTAAAAAAATCAACGTTAGATAAATATCTTGTAGTACCAGTGGTTTATATGTTTTAACAGCTTTTTTGTTTGTACATTCAGATATAGAGGAAATATATTGTCTGACATGGTCATGAAGAATTTGGATTTGTGAATATAGAAATTAGTTAAAATAACACACAAATTGATGAAATAGAACTGCGAACAGAGACACCTGTGATGTATCAAAGAGGCGTGACAATGTGCCACACGTCATATTTAACTGATGTGGCTTTAAAATGACGGCTCCGAGGCGAGGATGTCTCATTTTGTTAAAAGCCTGTTGCCTCAACTCCTCTCTCCTCGCGTCTCTTCCTCGCCTCCTCAGCTCGCATCTCTCGTGGGCGGGACTAAGACGCGAGGAGGGGAGGCGAGGAAAGGGATCGAGGATGTACATACTGTGAAATGGGAAAGGCCTACAGACAGACAGGTGTGTCCTGTCAGGTGAAGCTCAGCAGTCTGTGGAGAGCTTGAAGCTTTCAGAAACAAGCCCACTTCTATGGCAAGCTGTTTTAACTTTTAATAGCTCGACAGGAGATTCATTAGAGATATCTGCAACGTTGTTTTGACTAGTCACAACTCTAATTCTAGATATCTGTAATTACATTTTGACTAGTACGATTCAAACTACTTTTGCCATTCATGTGTATGGGGTTTCTCATTACGGATATCCACAACTGAATTCTGACTAGTCAGAATTCCAGTTCAAGATATCTTTAATTCCCCTCAATTATATATATCTACATTGTCCTTTTTAGATATCTAAAATTAAATGTTGACTAGTCAGAATGACGTTGTAGATATCTCTAACTGGAGTTAGTGATAGTCAAGGTGTAATTACAGATATGTAGAATTAGAGTTGTGACTAGAGGTCGACCGATTTATCGGTCGGCCGATTAATCGGGCCGATTATTTGACATTTTTTCATAATCGGCATCGGCCGATGCCCGAGCATATTAGGCCGATTATCAAGCAGGCACATCTGCGGGCAGCCCAGTGTTGTTGTTGCTGTGGAACACGTGTGACACCGCCCCTTGTGTGTCAATCAAATTACCATTCTGCCGGGAGAAACCGGTAGGCTTAAATTCTTCTCTTTCAAAGCCCTATATATTTAATTGGTTAGATATGAAATGCTCCGACGTTATCAATTCTGTTTTTGGTAACGGAGAATTTCTCTCCGTAGGTGACGTTAGCTGTGTGCGGGGCGGAGCAGCTCTCACAGACACGCTGCTGCAGCGCAGACATACACACACACAGAGCTTCTGCTCTTAGTAACTATGACGGAGAAAACAAAACTTATAAAGCGTGATTACACTTTACTAGAGTTGATGCTGACAATGCTTGTCATAAGTGCAAGTTTGCGTGTGATGGCGGAAACACGAGCAATTTGTCGAAACATTTAGCAAAAAGTTCACTTCCTCATTAAACGTGTCTACGGGTCCTTCACAGCCTCTATGACGTCACTGGCCTGTTTGTAGTCCGCAGCATAGCAGATATGAGCAGCAGGCTGTTCAATACGAGTGAACAAAGTTATTATTATGTTTTGATCACTTAGATTATGGCCATATAGCTTGTAACAGTCAACAAACATAAATAAAAAACATGCTTTAGGACAGTTTTGGAAAGGTGCTTAAAAGGTTTTGAGCCCTGTACTATTACTACTATTAACCATCATGCACAAAATAAAATATGCACTGCAGTGCAGACACAAAGTGCAAAGTGGAGAGACAGACCATAAGTGTTGTTCAATAAATGTTTACTTAAGTTAAGACATTTTGTGTATTATTTGTTATTATTAAGCTGTTATATTTTATCAGATGGAAGAAAAAAAGAAAACCAGCCAAAGATATCGGCAAAAAAAAATCGGCATCATATATCGGCCATCGGCTGTCCTGATTCTGTAAAAAATCGGCATCGGCATCGACCATAAAAAACCCATATCGGTCGACCTCTAGTTGTGACTAGGTGAAATGACGTTGCAGATATCTGTAATGACGTCAGAAGGGGAGGGGGGATGGGGGGGGGAGGGGGGTGAAGCTATTTAAACATACTATTGCGATGTATGGGTTTATAAAGTGTGTCTGGAGACAATAAATCTACAATACGCTGTAAATTTCTATCCAAGTCAGCAAAAGCTTCTGCTAACACTGTTCAGAGGCTTTGTTGGGCCAATATCCAATGGAAAGCCTTCATGAGCAACGTCATGACAACAACTCTTGCTAGTCATAATGAGGTTTGAGATATCTGTAACTGTTATTTAGGATAGTCAGAACTGAATTACAGATATCTCTAACTGTCGTCTTGACTAGTCACAATGACGTTATAGAAACCTGGAATAAGAATTCTGACTAGTCACAATGTAATTACGACTTGTCAGAATGTAGTTGTAGATATCTCTAATATTAATACTGGATAGTCAAGCTGAGCTATTAAATGTTAAAACGGCTGTAATCTGTAATTACATTTTGTCTATTACGATTCAAACTACTTTTGCTATTCATGTGTGTTGTAGCTCGTTGTCTACCTTACTACGATTAGAAAGAGCCCTCGTTGGTGTACATTTCAGTCAAAATGTAGTTGTAGATATCTCTAATGTTAATTATTGATATTTAAGCTGAGCTATTAAATGTTAAAAAGGCTCGCCATACACTTCTCTACACTTAAGGATGTCATTGTCCTGGATAACTTTACAGTTCAGTCCAATGGAAACCACCGACTGTCACTGTGACGGAGGAAGGAACATACTGGAAACATTACTGTCATAGATGATGTCATAGATGATGTCACTGATGGGCTTACCTGAGCAGGTGAGATTCAGGATGGAGTCAGAGGAACCTGGTTGTGCACACTCCCTCAGGGCAGATCCAGACTGAACACAGTCAGACCTGATCACCCACACAGATCTGTCTGAGGACTCCTCTCTCTGTTCTACAGAAACAGCAGAGCCACAGTCCAACTCTCTGCAGGCAGCAGCTGCTTCCTTCAGGGCCCAGACAGAGTCACTCACTGGTCTCCAGTCTCCCTGATGTTTCAGCTCCAGTGTTCCTGCACAGCGACTGTCTCCTCCCACCAACCTGACAGGCTCTGAACAGAAACAAGAGAGTCATCAGTAAAAGAAAAAAGTGAATTTCATAAGAACAGAAATGAACCAGATCAGAGCTGCAGCTCCTCTTCTACCTGAGCAGGTGAGTTCAACAGCTTTGCCAGGTGAGCAGGTGTTTCTATCTGAGCCTGAGCTTCTACAGTCCAGGAGAGCAGACTCATTTCCTCCACACTGGAACTCTTTGGTCCACATTGGATCCTCCACTTCTCCATAGATCACCCCCTGGAGGACTGAAGGAGCCCCACAGCCAAGCTCCCTACAGACCACCTCTGCATCCTGCTGGTCAAAGTCAGCTTCACACACTGAGGACCACGACTGGTTAGAGTGGTTAGACTGGTTAGACTTCACCTCCAGTCTGCCTGAGCACAGACTAGTCCCATCCACCAGCCTGACAGAGTCTGGAGAGATGATAGAAGATAAAATAGAGAGAGATAAAAGACACCAGACACTAATTAAAAAGATGTCATGAAACAAGGCAGAGTTGCAACTTCAGCTCGATGAATCTGTGTTTTGGACAGACAGTACTTCAGTTTTGAAGTACATTAATAATGAAGACAAGCGCTTCCATACAATTGTGGCAAATAGGATCTCTGCCATAGGAAAAGTTTCAAGCCCTTCCCAATGGATGCTCGTTGGCTCTAAAGACAACCCAGCTGACGCTGCATCCAGGGGAATGAAGGTGCTTGACTTTCTAAAGAACTACAGTTGGCTTGAGGGTCCAAGTTTTCTGTGGAAGTCTGAGAAAGATTGGCCAGCCGATTATGTCGGTGATGTCATAGTGGACTCGGATGATCCGGAGGTCAGAAAGGTCACCTCTGTGAATTAAATTGTAAACAATAAACTTAAATCCACTGACTATCTCATGACTTACAAGAGGCTGAAAGTGTCAGTGGCCTGGTTTCTAAGGCTGAAAGCAATTCTGTTGGAGCTCAGTGGTCTGAGAAAGGGGTTGAAGGCCTCTGACAATGCACAAGCTGGTCAAATGGAAAGACTAAAAGCCACAATCACACAGAGGAGTAACATCTTGACGCCAAAAGACCGGTTGGAAGCGGAGCTGGCTGTCATTCGTTATGTGCAACAGCAAAGGTTTTAGGATTAAATTTTCTCTCTGGTATCTGAAAAGGGAACCGGGAGCAGACAAAGTTCCATTTACAAGCTGGATCAGAATTAGGCAGATGGACTCCTAAGAGTTGGAGGGAGATTAAGCAAAGGAGCAATGCCTTTGGAGGTAAACATCTCATCCTCTCCAATGATCAGCATATCTCCATGCTTATCCTCAAATATACTCACCAACTATTAGGTCACAGCGGTCGAAACCATACACTATCTGTACTGAGGAGGAAGTATTGGACTAGCAATGCAAACTTGGCTGTGAGGAAGATCATATCTGAATGCAGCTGTTGCAGACGGTATAATGGAACAGCTATGGAGCAAAAGAAGGCAGATCTTCCGAAGGAAAGAATTATTCCTGATTTTCCTCCATTTAGCAACGTTGGAGTGGACTATCTTGGACATGTGGAAATAAGGAAATGCCGGACAACTTGCATACGTTACGTAGTAATATTTTCCTGCTTGACGAGTAGAGCAGTTCATTTGGAGGTGGCAAACTTGCTGGAGACTGACGCAAGAATAAACGCATTACGTTGATTCCTCAGCAGGAGAGGGCAGGTTGTTTACATCAAGTCAGACAATGGAACCAACTTTGTCGGAGCGAAAAGAGAACAGAGAGAGGCTCTCGCTGCATTGAATCATGAGCAGATTCATGGAGCTCTTATGGCGGCTGGAGTTGAATGGAGTTTTAATCCACCAGCAGGATCTCATCACGGTGGTGTTTGGGAGCGTATGATACACATTATAAAGCGCATTCTCAACTCAGTCTAGCACCAGCAGATGTTGGATGATGATGGACACCACACAGTTATGTGTGAAGTAGTCATTCTTAATGATCGTCCAATCACCAAGCTGTCTGAGGATCCAAACGATTTGGAACCTCTCACACCAAATCACCTTATTCTATAAAAGGGAAACCCAGCATTGCCAACTGGACTGTTTGAACCCTCTGAGATGTATGTGAAACGTTGAAGAAGACAGGTTCACTACATCTCAGATCTTTATTGGATGAGATGGGTCCCGGAGTATCTGCTGTTGCTGCAAGAGAGACAGAAGTGGAACCAAAGTAAAAGGAGTTTAGTGTCTGGAGATGTGGTAGTCATGGATGCTTCAGTGCCACGTGGTTCCAGGCCTCTTTGCAAAGTGTCGGAGGTTTTTCCGGACAAAAGAGGCAAAGTGCGTTCTGTCAAGCTTCAGACCAAAAACAACATTATTGAGAGACCTGTAACTAAACTTTGTTAAATACAATAAGTGTAGATTGAATGATGTTAATTTGCATTCTCATGTATGTTAATTGAGGATTTCACGCTTGGCTCCTCTTTTGTTTGTATTGATTATGCCTGCCTCGCATTAACATATTGGGGCCGGTGTAGGAGCCAGATGGTGATTCGGATCTCCTGGGGATAATTGATTCTGAATTCCATACTGTAAGTAGGAACCAATCTTGACCAGGTCAGGGGTTCCGCCTTTAAAAACGTTGTGCTGTTTAGTTGACCATCCGTTCAACAAAATGGACCTGATTTTGTGCCTCCTCGTCTCCTCGATCCTCGATGCTCCGGCTTGCGATCCGGAGATGGATCTCAGCGCTCCATCTTGAAGGACATTCCAATTCCTAAAATGCATCTGGAGGAGCGAGGAGGCTTGTCGAAGGAGCTATAAGCAACGATTCATCTGTGTATACTTTGCGTAAGTCTTCTCAGCACCCCTGTGTTTTTGGGGTTTTTTTTTAAAACCTTTATTGAGGCAGTTATCAAGTTTAAAACACTTGTGTAGACAACTCGAGTCTACAATTAAAAACACGCAAGAGGGTCTAAAGGTTGTAATAACAAAGATTTAAAAAATCATAGTTAGATAAATATCTTGTAAAGCTTACAGTGGTTTATATGTTTTAACAGCTTTTTTCTTTGTACATTCAGATATAGAGGAAATATATTGTCTGACATGGTCATGAAGAATTTGGATTTGTGAATATAAAATTTTGTTAAAATAACACGCAAATTGATGAAACAGAACTGCGAACAGAGACACCTGTGACGTATCCAAGAGGCGTGACAATGTGCCACACATCATATTTAATTGATGTGGCTTTAAAATGACGGCTCCGAGGCGAGGATGTCTCATTTTGTTAAAAGCCTGTTGCCTCAACTCCTCTCTCCTCGCGTCTCTTCCTCACCTCCTCAGCTCGCATCTCTTATTGGCGGGACTAAGACGCGAGGAGAGAAGGCGAGGAAAGGAATCGAGGATGTACAAACTGTGAAATGGGAAAGGCCTACAGACAGACAGGTGTGTCCTATCAGGTGAAGCTCAGCAGTCTGTGGAGAGTTCGAAGCTTTCAGAAACAAGCCCACTTCTATGGGAAGTAGTTTTAACATTTAATAGCTAGACAGTAGATTCATTAGAGATACCTGCAACGTTGTTTTGAGTAGTCATAACTAGAGGTCAGCCGGTTAATCGGGCCGTTTTTTTGACATTTTTTCATAATCGGCATCGGCCGATGCCTGAGCATATTAAGCCGATTATCAAGCAGGCACATCTGCGGGCAGCCCAGTGTTGTTGTTGCTGTGGAACACGTGTGACACCGCCCCTTGTGTCAATCAAGTAGATGTAGCCCAGTAGGCTAACCTTTGCAAGAGTGCTTGAGAAGAACAACATCGTAACTGGGAGAAACCGGTAGGCTTAAATTCTTCTCTTTCAAAGCCCTATATATTTAATTGGTAAGATATGAAATTTTACTTTTGGAGAGAAAATGCTTTGGAACTGTATTGATAGCGAGCCTCCAACCAGCTACCTTACAGGTAGGGATGGGTACCGAAACCCGGTAACGGGCTCGGGGGCTAAATTATTACAGACCGGAGTATTTATATACTCCGACGTAATCAATTCTGTTTTTGGCAATGGAGAATTTCTCTCCGTAGGTAACGTTAGCTGTGTGCGGGGCGGAGCAGCTCTCACATCCACGCTGCTGCAGCGCAGACACACACAGAGCTTATGCTGTTAGTAACTATGACGGAGAAAACTAAACTTATAAAGCGTGATTACACTTTACTAGAGTTGATGCTGACAATGCTTGTCATAAGTGCAAGTTTTGAATGTGAGGGCGGAAACAGGAGTAATTTGTCGAAACATTTAGCAAAAAGTTCACTTCCTTATTAAACGTGTTTACGGTCTATGGGTCCTACACAGCCTCTATGACGTCACCGCTGTGTAATACGAGTGAACAAAGTTATTATTATTTTTTGATCGATGAGATTATGGCCATATAGCTTGTAACAGTGTCTGTCAACAAACATAAATAAAAAACATGCTTTAAAACAGTTTTGGAAAGGTGCTTAAAAGGTTTTGAGCCCTGTACTATTACTACACAGCAAATTTGAAAACGCAAATTTAACACCCTCAGAGTTGAATTTAACACTCACCCAGGGTTTATATGGCAACCACTGGTCCAGTGTTAAATTAACACTTTTGAAAGAGTTAACATTTTAACACTATGACAGTGTTACCAAACAAACTCTGATAGTGTTAAATATTGACACCATAATGGATGAGTTACCGTTAATAACACTGTGATAGTGTTAACAAAGAAACTCTTATAGTGTTAAATATTGACACCATAATGGATGAGTTACCGTTAATAACACTGTGATAGTGTTAACTAAGAAACTCTTATAGTGTTAAATATTGACACCATAATGGATGAGTTAACGTTAATAACACTGTGACAGTGTTAACTAAGAAACTCTTATAGTGTAAAATATTGACACCATAATGGATGAGTTAACGTTAATAACACTGTGACAGTGTTAACTAAGAAACTCTTATAGTGTAAAATATTAACACCATAATGGATGAGTTAACGTTAATAACACTGTGACAGTGTTAACTAAGAAACTCTTATAGTGTAAAATATTAACACCATAATGGATGAGTTAACGTTAATAACACTGTGACAGTGTTAACTAAGAAACTCTTATAGTGTAAAATATTAACACCATAATGGATGACAGGAACACTAAATCGGTGTTCAAAGTTCATTCACAAGAGACACTAACAGAGTAACTAATTAACACTGCACTAGTGATCAGGTAACACTTAATGGTGTAAAATGTACACTTAACCAGTGTTTACTATACTACTGTTACAGGGTACATTGTACTCTGGGATTAACACTATTAGAGTTAAAATGTAAAATCTGTTAGTGTTAGTCTAACACTCCCACCACCCATGTGCAATAATCAGTCCAAAAAGAACTGCAATGGAAACAAATATTTTATTTTTCCTTTAAACAAGGGCTTCACATTCAATTTGACAAGGTGCAGGGCACTCAAAACTCTGTGCAATGACCTTGTACAATACTGCCCAAAACATGAGGTAGCTCGTAACTGCCGCTTACCCTATACAATGCAGCTGTCTGGCACAACATAGAAAAATGAGTCTGTATCATAAGACATCTGGACATCAAAGGGCTTGAAGTATCTCAAGTCATGAGGTGTAATGACTGAAACATTATGCATATTCTCAACAACATGAAAAGCATGAAAATGCTCTACAAATGTAGTCTCCATTTCAGAGACCAAAAAATAAACTTCATTTCTCAGAAAGATTTTAACAATCTTATTGAACACTGGCATCTCATCAACAAAATCTGTGCAAACAACAAGACCTGTGTGATATTCTATACCATTATGTTTAACCCAAGTTGTGACACTTATTTCACTTGACATATCAATTTGAAAATGCTCTGAAACCAAATCACCATTTTCAACATCAGTCAGTATTTTCGATTTGACAGGCCCAGACTCAATACCTTTGACAGACAATGATTCCCAATGATAGGCAACTGCTATTTGGTGTTTCTTCGCAAGGGACTTAGTTATGTTCTTGAAATTTTTTATGCTGGATTTAAAGAATTTGTGTTTTGCTTCATACCTCATAGTCCAAACATGTACTAAAGGACCAATTTGGCGTATACATTCAGGATAATGGATCATGAAGTGATGTTTTGGGATCAAATTATTTTGAGGATACAAGACTGTAAATAACCTGTGGTGCTCTTCAATAAGATGTTTTAAAAATACAATCATTCCCTCTGTAATACATGGGGAAAATACTATGTTCACAATATGCAACAACAGTAACAACAAATTCCAGTGTGTGTCACCTTCTGGGACAACATCTCCGAATATTAGTGGGAGGTTCCGAATAAGGCATAATGTTTGACTAGCATTAAGCCCAATACCATTGCCAGTACAAGCCATGTTTATGCGTGTTGGACGATTTTTTTTATCCATGAAGCCATAGTTGAATGCATATACACGTTGGAGTATGTTTTCATTGGAAATAAAGTTTGGATTCAAATATTGAAACAATAACTTAATCTCATACTGTGCTACGCCTTCTAAGATATCATGCATTATATCAAACACAAAGTTATCTGATACATTGAAGTATGACAATGAATTGAGTATACTATTGCGTTTGATCCCAAAACAAGAATTTTCCCTTGGATTCTCGACAAGATAATTGTAATGGTCCTCATTAGTTAATTTGGTGCGCAACATCAGTCGTGGATCATTTTCACTAAACACTGTTTGAGCGGATGCTTTATCAATAAGACACATTCTGCAGTAATAGGTGGCAGAGAAGGATTCCACATAACCCAATATTGAGTTGAGACCTAAATTGTCACCTGTTATTTGTGCAATGGTGCCATAGACCGGTTGTTCAGCAAATGACACTTCCATTCCCCTGTGCTCTAGTACCCTTACATCTTCTATAAATGGAGTAAGTATTTTGTCAATGCCATATTTCTTTGCATCTTGGGAATGAAACAAAGAAATAAGATGGATATTCATCAGGGATGAGTTTAGACGTGGTGGTAAATTGCGGAGTGTAAAATATAAACATCCAAGCTTATGAATGCCTTGTTTTGACCCTAGTGGATTTGATGTTTCAAAGTCATCATAATAAACTTGAATTTGTAATGCATTTTTTGATTTTGAATACAATGGGTGATTTCTATAGTATTTTCCATCACAGAAATCCTGGTATAAGCTACCAAGAGCAGCAGATTTATTAATTTGATAACACACTTCTTCATTCTTGAAAATGAACTCTAATGTTTTTAACAGGGGTATGTAAATGAAAGTGTCATTTACTGGTACCTGCTCATATATTCCAGATACTTTGTTTCTCTTTGAATCATACCTCACTCCTAAGTGAATTTCTAGCGGTTCAACAACACCCCATTTTTCACTATAATACTTTGTCAATTTAGAGTTTGTGTTTAAGTCACTAAACGGATTGAAAGTATTGTCGAAGACTTCTTCTACTGCACTTCTACTGGGATTATCAGCAGGCACTGCACTTAACACTTGTTCTTTGAGATTTGCATGAACTTCACTGACATACTCCTCCATGCTTTCAACAACAGATAACACAACATTGTTGGCGACACCACTGCCCTGTAACTTTGCTATGATCGAAGCACACATATCTTTTGCCTGGTCTTTAGACATCTGGGATGTTGAAGGTTGATTTATCACATCTAGGGCCATGTCAGAGGCATCTTCTTGTGAGCTCTGCTCACCTAAATCTGACTGATGTGGTGTTTGCATATTAACATTGCTGCTTGTGCCCATGTTAACAGTACTATGGCAACCATTTAAATGCTTTCTAAAACCTGCATAACTTTTAAACTGCAATGAACATCCTTCTTGAGCACAAATAACAACAAATTTTTTGCCTGGATATAACCCATGAGAAAACTTAAGGTGCTGAATTAATGCACTAGGTGCATCATGCAAGGATCCACAAATATGACACCTATACATTGTTCAAGGACTTGGCTCTTAGCTTCTATTTATGAACGTGGCTCTTTGCCATTAGGCTTTGTCTGATGTGCCAACACAAATGCTGTAGACTAAGAAAAAAATACTTTTTGCCAAAGTATAACCTATGCAAAAAATTAAAGTGCTGAATAACTGCACCAAGTGCATCGTACAATGACATACATATGTTGCATGTATACATTTTTTAAGAACTTGGCTCTTAGCTCCTGTTCATAAACTTGGCTCTCAACTCCTTCACCTTTGGACTCTCTTTAGTGGTATCAACATCGATACTATAGACCGTTGTCTGGAGGAATGTGTACATGTTGTTGAGTGCATTGTCATAACTTACACTGAAAACAAAGTGCACTTTGAAGAGTTCATCAAAGGCTGCCAATGACGTGGTTCCCTGGCAGGGGATGAGCTTCTTGTCCAGCACAACGTAGTAAGTGCTGATGGCCTGCTTGCCGGTTCCAGAAGCAAGAAGGTATGGCTGGCGATGTCCCTCCTGGTTCTCTAGGTGTTCTTCAAGGCTCCTGCATGACTGCGAGAAAAATTACATGTTAAGTCGCATCATAATATTGCCTTATTCTGTGCCATATATCCCACTTCAATCACAATTAAATTTGTAGATACCTTGTGAAACACAACTAGATGATCCATGGCCTGAGCTGCGCCGATCTTCTGTGTTTTCTTTGTAGAAGGCTGAGGTGGCAGGATATGCAGGAGCAGCAGGAATGCTGCCATATCACTGTCCCACTCTGTCAGAAGAAAAAAAGTTTTTATATGAACCACAAGTTTCTTTCCTTCCAAACTTAATTTCCAAGCCATTTAACCTACTACCCCTGACCCTCTCAGGGTTTCTGGGCCCAAAGGACCATCTTAATTCCATCAGCTGTTTAGTCTCAAGTTACATCTTTAAAAAAATAGATAGCTTGGATTTTTTAAAAGTGTGGTTGTATGAGGTATGTATGGATAGTCAGTGTATTACCTACAGGAGAAGGAAATCGGCATGCCTCCACTTTCGAGAAGCAGAGGAGAAGGGAAGCTAAAAAAAATGAACTGCTATGGACATGGCCAACAGCAAAACTTTTTTTGGCCACTTAGAAAAAAATAAATGAAAATAAAAACAACAACAAACATAATCAGTTTAAGTGTACGCTATATTTAGAATATTTTCACCGTTGCCTTGCTGTCAGACAGACTTGTTCGGGAAACCCCCTATAAATACAGTGAGGTAAAGCGGCGAAAATATTCTAATTATAGAGTATAGTTAAAAGGACTGATTTTTTTTTTTTTAAGTAGCTGAAATACACTTTCCTGCTGACCCTGTCCACAGCAGTACATTGCTTAGCTTTTGCCAGTACTCGTCTCTGCTTCGCCGAACTGTGGGCGTGCTGACCGCCATCTCCTGTAGGTAATACTCTAGCTATGGAGAAGTACCTCATACAACCACACTTAAGATAATCCAAACTATCCATTTAAGTACTGTGCATGACAGAATGCATTGATTTCATTTGGCCTTTAATTGAATACCTGGGTGATCCTCTGAGGATTCATCATTGTTCTGATTCCTGGCAGACCTCAGCAAACTCTGGAGCACTGGGGTGGTCGTAAGGCTCTCTGCTTCTCTGATCACCTTTCTTTTAAATGATGTATGCCACTTCTCAAGCAGTTTGGCAGCGGTTTCTGGTCCAAAGAGGAGGCTGAAATCTTGAAGTATCTACAGCAACAGAGACATGAAAGAACATGTTTGGTTAAATTTACATTTCTGACAATCACATGCTAAGCTTATAGCTATGAATTGCAGATGCCAATACTTACCAGCCCTTTCGTGTCCAGCAGCCTTGGAAACACTGAGAGTATGTTGTGCGATTCATCAAGATTGTGGATGAGGCGCTGTCTATACTCAAAGGTTTCCTTCATCTTCTGCAGGATGATTTCTCTGTCACCGGTGTGGTTCATCAAGGATATGACTTCTTTACAACGCTCCTCATCCAATTGACCACCAATCTGAGGCAGCTCCCTCTCCTGTCTTGGACCACCTCCTCCCGCCATCTGCTTTTTCGGTTCCTTGGACCCAAGTTTTGTCTTCCTCTGAACTGTCTTGAGCCGCCATGCCAGAAATCCAGAGCCACTTTGGCTGTCGTAAAAATGTTCCTAACGAAGGACAGACATAATTAAATTAGCTCATAATCAGCTATAGCGGGGACCAGGTTGCAACAATGTATATAGTAGAAATTAAATTCAAGCACTGAACCAGTTTTAGGGTGAATCTGAAACAGACACCCCTGTTATCACCATCTATAACATTAGAGAATGTATTGATACCATTTTTTGTGTGATACCATCCCCCCGAACAGAGTTGCTACACAAAGTGACGATGGTTGCTAAGAAAGGGCAGAGCTACACACCTAGCTAAAACAAAAACAGTCTAATTTCACAGGCTGGCAATAAATCCTATTTTCATGAAGGTTCTAATGTTCAGTTTTCGTTTTAACTGTTTTAGAGAGGTCTTTATTCAACTTCCTAGTCATTTTGGATGCTATAGTTTGTGGTGCAGCTGAATCGTATTGTGTTATACTGAGAGGTGCCCCTAACATTTGGCCCATCACATTTTTATCAGTGATGGTAGACCAATTAAAAACCCCTCTCAGTATAACCAATACAGTTGAACAGCATCACAAATTACAGCACCCAAAAATTACCATAAACTTGAATAAATACCCCTCTAAAACAGTATTAACAAAAACTGAACATTAGAACTTTTGGGATGGGTTTATTTAAAGACGGCTATGTTTACCTGCATTAGTTTTATTTAGGTGGACGTAATAAACTGGCAACTTGTGCATTAATAATCCAATGGGCACTGTACAGTGTCAAGTTCATCCACTCAGTAATTTCTTAATGCAAAAATACACTTTAAATAAGGAATTTAATGAAGATAAATACAAAACTTACATATCCTTTCCGGGAGAGAGGATCTTTTAATGCTGGGAACAAGGTGACAATTCCCAGAGCGTATTTCTCTTTAGTGATTCGCTGAGGAATTCTCCTGCAAAGAAAAAAAAAGGGAATTGTTTGCTTACATAAACAAGCATCAATGCTTTATCGGGCTGGAATGATTACCACATTACTTCAGTAATGCGAGTTATCTAGAGCAGAGTTTAGCTTTTTACTATCATTGCAGCTTTTTCTCCAATGGCATTCAAGAAAAAACTAATGTCATTTCACAATTAAACATTACTTGTAACAATCAGTAATTTGGCCCCAACAGGCCTAAATTTCAGTATCATTCAGTATGTGAATTTATTTAAAACCCCCCCCCAAAAAAAACAAGTCAAATAGCTGTTAACTATCTAACCCTGGTATTGTAAACTTACCCTTCTGTCTCAACCATGTGTGCTGCAAGAATGTTGATCATATGCCTTCTTCCATTGTCACATAGAGTCCCAGTCTCTTCATATTCTTCAAGCACTGTTGTCCCTCCTGGTTTTGTCTGTAGAATCTGCTTTATCAGCTAAACGGATTGTAACAACGGAAGTTTTAATTTAAGCCTGGAGCAGCAAACTAGTTTCAGACATCATCATGATAGGATTGTATTGATTAAGTTGAGCCAAATTTGAAAAGGAAATTCTGATTTTTGTGAATGCAACATCAAGCCTTCAACATGTTTTAGTTTGTTGAATGGCAATTAAGAAATGTGTGTGTGTATGTATATATGTATGTATATGTATATATATATATGTATATATATATATATATATATATATATATATATATATATATATATATATATATATATATATATATATATATATAATATAACATATATTATATATATATATATATATATATATATATTATATTTTATATATATATATATATATATATATATATATATATATATATATATATATATATATATATTATATATAAAAATCAAGCACATGAAATAAATCAGAAAGGTGACAACTACGAAAATTTAGATATGATCTAAAATAGACATCTGATGACAAACTTACATCTCTGGCTGAAGAAATCTGAAATGCCTCTTCATCACCTCTCATTCGCTTGGGTGGTCTTGACGTTTCATTGTCACTGCTACTCAACACGGAGAGGAGACTCCCACCGGGTGAGGATAGTGTGAATGGAGATGATACAGATGCACCTGAATCTAATAAAAGATAACAATTAACCTCATTTACAGAATTGTTGTGGATCGGATTTTGAAATCAGCCACGCTATAAACTATAAACGCTTTTAAATTTACCATTGTCGTGACTGTCCTTGATGACAAAGCAAATCCCTTGCACTGTGGATAAGTCTGCAAACACTGCTTCATCCACCTCAGTTCCGGAATCATCTTCCACAGTAATCTTGTCTGAAGGGATGGAGAACTTCTCTCTCACTAAGTGATGAGGTTAAAAGACAACATGGTAAATTGTTAAAAACATAAAATATAATAGCCAGTCAGTCTGAATTACTGGTTCGTCATATACCAATTGGGACATTTACCTTCAGAAATGAATTCCTCAAAATCGGAAACTTTTAATTTGATGTATTTCTTGCGGTTTTGATACTGCACCTTAATTATCATTTTGCCATCTACAACATGAGTCTGTAGAGAAAGAGGGACAACAGAACATTTCTTAGATACACCTTCAGTGCTAATTTAATTGATAAATATTTGTCTTTTATTACCCTAAACAACAATCAAAAACTTTCACTACACTCAAATGCTCGCAGATTGACCAAAATATACTTTTTGTAACTGAAGCTGTTTGGTATGCAGATGTTCTCTTTCTGCCTGACAGGTCTGGAGCTTTACATACTGCTCTTCACACTTCTTATGATGACTGCGGTATCTTTGTATCCTGTCAAACAAACGCACTGAAAAACACAGAATTGTACCTTTATGCCAGCTTCCCTGTTATCTCATGAATTCTCAAGCTTAACTGAATAGTAATCAAGTGGAATCGGTGTTCAGTAAATACTTTGCTGTTAAATGTTACCTGCATGATTTTACTGAACAAGGGTCTAACGCTGGGAACGCATTGGATGCATGGTGGCCAGTGTGGTGGCTGCGTGATTGACGCTTGGTCATCCACACCAGCTGAGTTTCAGCTGCTGCTGCCAGCCCTTTCTTTCTACATAGAGTTTGCCTTTTATAATAGCCATTTCATTTCATTACATTATAAATGTCATTTATATTAATTTTAGACAGAGAAAGGTTAAGAAACGTGTGGTAATTTGTAAATAATAGTAATAATCCACAATTAAAACCAGTACTATATTCATTCACGGAGCTCTCCAAGTCAATGCATGTTTCACAGCACTGTCTGCACATATTTCAGAATAAAAGCCTCGTGTTAACAAATGAAGGAATTCTGTCCACAGAAAAAACGCTAAAATAAATATAAATGACATTTACAATGAAATTAAATGGCTATTATGAAAGGCAAACTCTATGTAGAAAGAAAGGGCTGGCTGCAGCAGCAGCAGAAACCCAGCAGACAAGCAGCTGGTTTGGATAACTGACAATCACGCAGCTGCCACGCGGCCACCATGCGGCCATGTAAACTTACTAACATTATCTGCTGAGAATTAATATCTGAACAGCATTACCAGTCTTGTTTGCAAAATACAGGACTTATTCACAACTGAAACATATTTTTGAGGGAATTTAACATACACATTTTTAAATATCTAACTTTACACTGTTACGTTTGTATTGTGGCAACTTAAAGGTAAATATTCACTCCAACTTCACTCACCTGAAGGCGGACGTTTTGTATGGGAACCCTCGTGATCTTGCAGATTGCTACAAATCAAGAGAAATTAATTTAAACATTGGAGCAGGTGCAGGAGAAGGCCAGTAATTAAGGTCACGTTCGTCTGGCCATATAAAGCGCCATAACAAGCAGCGAGCTAGCACAAATTACGCTAATTCACCAACATGTTTACCGTGTTCATGGAAAGACTTCACCCCCCCCCCCTCGTGAAAATGTCTGGGAGCTCCGAGTTTACGAGCCGTTTACGCGGTTTATCAGGTCATAATCACGAGTTTCCGAGCTACTTTGACGGTAGTCAGTTTATACAATGATATGAAGTAATTAATGATATCATTAATGAAAGACAGCGCGCGGTTTTGCAGCCTGTCAGTTGTAACACTCATTGGAGCAAACAGTTAAAAAGCACAATTTGCTCGACCCAAACAGCTTAAAACTATTTTCCAAAAGAGTTTCGCTAGCTAACGTTAGCCCATTGTATCTTAAGATGAACTGAAACAGACGCTAACCGTCAACATTATCCTCGGTGGGCATGTCTGGGCATGTCTGATTAACGTGAAAGTACGACGGTGGCCACTCGTTAATAATACAAAACGTTTCATCATGCATCCAAAAATTGAAACGACTAGCCAATATAAGCACATTTTAAAGCAAAATAGCAGTAAAAGGGTGATCTTTAGTAAGGAGATACTCACCAGTCTCTCCTTCTCATGCTCCTCGCGGGTCCTTTCCATGCTTGATGCGAGTGAAAGAAAATGGCTGCCGTCAAATTCCTCTCCAAGCACCTGCCCAAATACCCGGATGTTCAAAACAACACTCATAGGTGTTGAATACCGTCAACTCTGTAATGTAACACCCATACTATATGTTTTATCACCAGTACAGAGCTCTTTCTATCATAATCAACACCAGTACCTTAACACTTTACTCTAAAGTGGCCTAACACTAGAATTTTAACTCTGGTGATTTTGCTGTGTACTATTAACCATCATGCACAAAATAAAATATGCACTGCAGTGCAGACAAAAAATGCAGATTGGAGAGACAGACCATAAGTGTTGTTCAATAAATGTTTACTTAAGTTAAGAAATTTTGTGTATCATTTGTTATTATTAAGCTGTTATATTTTATCAGATGGAGGAAAAAAAGAAAACCAGCCAAACATATCGGCAAAAAAAAATTGGCATCAACGGCCATCGGCTGTCCTGATTCTGTAAAAAATCGGCATCGGCATTGGCCATAAAAAACCCATATCGGTCGACCGCTAGTCATAACTCTAATTCTAGATATCTGTAATTACATTTTGACGAGAATGATTCAAACTCCTTTTGCCATTTATCTGTATGGGGTTTCTCATTACGGATATCCACAACTGAATTATGACTTGTTGTAATTCCAGTTTCAGATATCTACAATTTAATTCTGACTAGTCATAATGAGGTTTGAAATATCTGTAACTGTTATTTAGGATAGTCAGAACTGAATTACAGATATCTCTAACTGTCGTTTTGACTAGTCACAATGACGTTATAGATATCTGGAATAAGAATTCTGACTAGTCACAACGTAATTACGACTATTCAAAATGTAGTTGTAGATATCTCTAATATTAATACTGGATAGTCAAGCTGAGCTATTAAATGTTAAAACGGCTCGCCATACACTTCTCTGCACTTTAGGATGTCATTGTCCTGGATAACTTTACAGTTCAGTCCAATGGAAACCACCGACTGTCACTGTGACGGAGGAAGAAACATACTGGAAACATTACTGTCATAGATGATGTCATAGATGATGTCACTGATGGGCTTACCTGAGCAGGTGACATTCAGGATGGAGTTAGAGGAACTTGATGTTGCACACTCCCTCAGAGCAGATCCAGACTGAACACAGTCAGACCTGATCCACCACACAAATCTTTCTGAGGACTTCTTCTGTTCTACAGAAACAGCAAAGCCACAGTCCAACTCTCTGCATGCAGCAGCTGCTTCCTTCATGGTCCACTTAGAGATTAAGTCACTCACTGGTCTCCAGTCTCCCTGATGTTCCATCTCCAGTGTTCCTGCACAGTGACTGTCTCCTCCCACCAACCTGACAGGCTCTGAACAGAAACAAGAGTCATCAGTAAAAGAAAAAAGTGAGTTTCATTAGAAGAGAAATGAACCAAATCAGAGCTGCAGCTCCTCTTCTACCTGAGCAGGTGAGTCCAACAGCTTTGCCAGGTGAGCAGGTGTTTGTATCTGAGCCTGAGGTTCTACAGTCCAGGAGAGCAGACTCAGTTCCTCCACACTGGAACTCTTTGGTCCACATTGGATCCTCCACTTCTCCATAGATCACCCCCTGGAGGACTGAAGGAGCCCCACAGCCAAGCTCCCTACAGACCACCTCTGCATCCTGCTGGTCAAAGTCAGCTTCACACACTGAGGACCACGACTGGTTAGAGTGGTTAGACTGGTTAGTCTTCACCTCCAGTCTGCCTGAGCACAGACTAGTCCCATTCACCAGCCTGACAGAGTCTGGAGAGATGAGAGAAGATAAAATAGAGAGAGATAAAATACATCAGACACTAAATAAAAAAATGTCATTGTACGAAAGGCCGATCAGTCTCTCAGTGATGAGAGTGCGCACCACTGATTGATCGCGGGTGCGCGCTGAACACGGAAGAGCGAGCCCATGAGAGACAGCGGAGCGGAGTGTGCAAAGTGCGGCTAGAAACGGCCGGTTCAGAGACTAATTAATCACCACACAGTCATTGCGTGCGTCCTTGAGAACTGTAAGTCATGACATTTAGGTTATAAGTTTATTTAATTCTGGGGTTGTCACTTCCTGTAAATGTAGAATGATTAGGCTGTGTGTGTACTGTCAATTAGTTAGCTTACCTTGTCAAGACTCCGCAACTGCTAGCTAAAACACACGTGGCTGTGTATTATATAGTAGTGCCTTGCTCCACATATTAATGAGTGTATTCTTACATGCTGTTCAGTGTTTGTAGTAGTGAGTGCATTGTTTCCTCCTGCCACAGTAGTTGTGATTATGCAGTGGGTTTAAAGGTGGGGTATGCAATATTTGACATGTTGATATTGTGGATGCATAGAAGGGTAGTAGATTGATGAATCTTAATCCCAGTTGTCAATTACCGTTAAATAAGAAATGCAGGCGGTGGGCAGTTCCCCTGCAGACACACACTCCTAGTGAGTCATATGTGATAATTAACAGAGATAGTTTGTATGAGTCTATACATTTTGGAGGGAGAATCCTGCATACTATGCCTTTAGAGTGATGTACAGTATATATATAAAGTATGTATGTACTGTATAATTCCTTTTGCATTTTTATCTGAACCATGTTGTATTTTCTTTGGCAGAACCACGCATATATACCAACAAGCCCATGTTCTGTACTGCTGCTCAACCTAATTAAACCCTTTAAATGAAAGTCTGCGTCCGTGTTTTGATAGACACACCTGGAGCGAAGTTCGATACCAGAACCAGCCAGACAGTACAAGCTAATACAGTCCTTTATCCTAGCCCTCAGTAACAGTCATGAAACAACAATTCTAACATGAGTTCATCATCAGGACACATCTTTTCACTGCTCATTGACAGTGACTAACTGGAGAAGTTTAGAGCGGTCCATGCCATCGATTAGCTAAGTTAGCTCAAAACACAAATATCAAAAGCCAAAAGATCAAAAACACATAATTTTTATTCAGACTGGGAGAAGGATTATCTTTTTGTTTCCTCAAATTCTGACTGCCTGTCTTATCTGCAATATGAGCATGGCTTTACCAAATATGATCAATTTGAAGCGGCATTTGAAAACGGTGCACTAATAGTTTGATGGTGAATAAAGAAGCGCCAGGTGAAGGCTGAAGAGGGATAGAGCCACCTGAAAGAGTGTATTATATACAGATTCCCAATATGCAGTTAGGGAGGGACAGGACCAAACCATAGGAATAAGATTTTTAACTTGTTTTAAAAGACTTATAAACCTCCCTGAATCATGACATCAGCTACCAGGTTACATCAGTGTTGACAATAAGTCACAATGGCGATCAGAAGTGTCTTCTATTAGTTTTGGTTTTCCACCTCCGATGAAGAGCAGCACACAGCCTCTTCTCAAGCCTCAGGACCCTATTTCAACCATTAGATGATATTTTAGCATAGAATTATTAAATAATGTATATAATAAAGTAATTTTAGATAGATTTTCAGGTAAATATTGGGGTAATTTGGCAGTAATTCCAAAGAAATTTCAAATAGGTTACTTGCTTATTATCACCTAATTACCATGAAAGTTGCGGAGCTGTAAAATGAAGTGTTAGCCAACGTAGTGCTATGATGTTGGATGTTACAGGGTCTGTGATAAATGTAAATTGCATAAAAAAGTAACTTTGTTACTCCGATTTTATGCATATGGTGTTGTGTTCTTTACACTATGACAGTTTTCCTAAAATTAAATTAAAACAAATTACAGTATATCGCGATATACTGAATCGTTAACCCTGTATCATGATACGTATCGTATCTCCAGATTCTTGCCAATACACAGCCCTAATGTAATATTATGAATCCAGCCTTCTTATTTAAAGGGAACATTCATATAAAATGAGCTGCTTGTGGGTGAATATAGAATTTAGTTAAAATATCACACAAATTGATAAAACAGAACTGTGAACAGAGACACCTGTGACGTATCAAAGAGGCGTGACAATGTGCTACTTGTCATATTTTATTGATGTGGCTTTAAAATGACGGCTCCGAGGCGAGGATGTCTCATTTTGTTAAAAGCCTGTTACCTCAACTCCTCTCTCCTCACGTCTCTTCCTCGCCTCCTCAGCTGGCATCTCTTGTGGGTGGGACAAAGACGCGAGGAGAGGAGGCGAGGAAAGGAATCGAGGATGTACAAGCTGTGAAATGGGAAAGGCTTCTAGACAGACAGGTGTGTCCTGTCAGGTGAAGCTCAGCAGTCTGTGGAGAGTTTGAAGCTTTCAGAAACAAGCCCACTTCTATGGCAAGCTGTTTTAACATTTAATAACTCGACAGGAGATTCATTAGAGATATCTGCAACGTTGTTTTGACTAGTCATAACTCTAATTCTAGATATCTGTAATAACATTTTGACTAGTACGATACAAACTAATTTGCCATTCATGTGTATGGGGTTTCTCATTACCGATAACCACAACTGAATTATGATTAGTGGTAATTCCAGTTTCAGATATCTATAATTTAATTCTGACTAGTCATAATGAGGTTTGAGATATTTGTAACTGTTATTTAGGATAGTCAGAACTGAATTACAGATATCTCTAACTGTCGTTTTCACTAGTCACAATGACGTTATAGATATCTGGAATAAGAACTCTGACTAGTCACAATGTAATTACGACTAGTCAAAATGTAGATGTAGATATCTCTAATATTAATTCTGGATATTCAAGCTTAGCTATTAAACGTTAAAACGGCTCGCCATACACTTCTCTACACTTTAGGATGTTATTGTCCTGGATAACTTTACAATGGAAACCACCGACTGTCACTGTAATGGAGGAAGAAACATACTGGAAACATTACTGTCATAGATGATGTCATAGATGATGTCACTGATGGGCTTACCTGAGCAGATGAGATTCAGGATGTATTTAGAGTAATCTGTTGTTGCACACTCCCTCAGAGCAGATCCAGACTGAACACAGTCAGACCTGATCCACCACACAAATCTTTCTGAAGACTCCTCTCTCTGTTCTAGAGAAACAGCAGAGCCACAGTCCAACTCTCTGCAGGCAGCAGCTGCTTTCTTCAGGGTCCAGGCAGTGTCTTTCACTGGTCTCCAGTCTCCCCGTTTCATCTCCAGTGTTCCTGCACAGCGACTGTCTCCTCCCACCAACCTGACAGGCTCTGAACAGAAACAAGAGTCATCAGTAAAAGAAAAAAGTGAGTTTCATTAGAAGAGAAATAAACCAGATCAGAGCTGCAGCTCCTCTTCTACCTGAGCAGGTGAGTCCAACAGCTTTGCCAGGTGAGCAGGTGTTTCTATCTGAGCCTGAGCTTCTACATGCCAGGAGAGCAGACTCAGTTCCTCCACACTGGAACTCGTTGGTCCACATTGGATCCTGCACTTCTCCATGGATCACCCCCTGGAGGACTGAAGGAGCCCCACATCCAAGCTCCCTACAGACCACCTCTGCATCCTGCTGGTCAAAGTCAGCTTCACACACTGAGAACCACGACTGGTTAGAGTGGTTATACTGGTTAGACTTCACCTCCAGTCTGCCTGAGCACAGACTAGTCCCATTCACCAGCCTGACAGAGTCTGGAGAGATGAGAGAAGATAAAATAGAGAGAGATAAAAGACATCAGACACTAAATAAAAATAGGTCATGAAACAACAATTCTAACATGAGTTCATCATCAGGACACATCTTTTCACTGCTCATTGACAGTGACTAACTGGAGAAGTTTAGAGCGGTCCATGCCATCGATTAGCTAAGTTAGCTCAAAACACAAATATCAAAAGCCAAAAGATCAAAAACACATAATTTTTATTCAGACTGGGAGAAGGATTATCTTTTTTTTTCCTCATATTCTAACTCTGTCTGTCTTATCTGCAATGTGAGCATGGCTTTACCAAATATGGTCAATTTGGAGCGGCATTTCAAAACGGTGCACTAATAGTTTGATGGCGAATAAAGAAGTGTCAGGTGAAGGCTGAAGAGGGATAGAGCCACCTGAAAGAGTGTATTATATACAGATTCCCAATATGTAGTTAGGGAGGGACAGGACCAAAACATAGGAATTAGATTTTTAACTTGTTTTAAATGTCTTAAAAACCTCCCTGAATCATGACATCAGCTACCAGGTTACATCTGTGTAGACAATAAGTCACAATGGTGATCAGAAGTGTCTTCTATTAGTTTTGGTTTTCCACCTCAGATGAAGAGCAGCACACAGCCTCTTCTCAAGCCTCAGGACCCTATTTCAACCATTAGATGATATTTTAGCATAGAATTATTAAATAATGTATATAATAAAGTCATTTTAGATAGATTTTCAGGTAAATATTGGAGTAATTTGGCAGTAATTCCAAAAAAAATTAAAAAAGGTTACTTGCTAATTATCACCTAATTACCATGAAAGTTGCGGAGCTGTAAAATGAAGTGTTAGCCAACGTAGTGCTATGATGTTGGATGTTACAGGGTCTGTGATAAATGTAAATTGCATAAAAAAAGTAACTTTGTTATTCCGATTTTATGCATATGGTGTTGTGTTCTTTATACTATGACAGTTTTCCTAAAATTAAATTAAAACAAATTACAGTATATCGCGATATACTGAATTGTTAACCCTGTATCATGATACGTATCGTATCGTCAGATTCTTGCCAATACACAGCCCTAATGTAACATCATAAATCCAGCCTTCTTGTTAAAAGGGAAAATTCATATAAAATGAGCTGCTGCTGGGTGAATATAGAATTTAGTTAAAATAACACACAAATTGATGAAACAGAACTGTGAACAGAAACACCTGTGACGTGTCAAAGAGGCGTGACAATGTGTCACACGTCATATTTAATTGATGTGGCTTTAAAATGAAGGCTCCGAGGCGAGGATGTCTCATTTAGTTAAAAGACGGTTGCCTCAACTCCTCTCTCCTCGCATCTCTTCCTCGCCTCCTCAGCTCGCATCTCTCGTGGGCGGGACAAAGACGCAAGGAGACGAGGCGAGGAAAGGAATCGAGGATGTACAAACTGTGAAATGGGAAAGGCCTACAGACAGACAGGTGTGTCCTGTCAGGTGAAGCTCAGCAGTCTGTGGAGAGTTTGAAGCTTTGAGAAACAAGCCCACTTCTATGGCAAGCTGTTTTAACATTTAATAGCTAGACAGTAGATTCATCAGAGATATCTACAACGTTGTTTTGACTATCTAATTCTAGATATCTGTAATTACATTTTGACTAGTACGATTCAAACTACTTTTGCCATTCATGTGTATGGGGTTTCTCATTACGGATATCCACAACTGAATTATGACTTGTTGTAATTCCAGTTTCAGATATCTACAATTTAATTCTGACTAGTCATAATGAGGTTTGAAATATCTGTAACTGTTATTTAGGTTAGTCAGAACTGAATTACAGATATCTCTAACTGTCGTTTTGACTAGTCACAAAGACGTTATAGATATAATAGGAATAAGAACTCTGACTAGTTACAATGTAATTACGACTACTCAAAATGTAGTTGTAGATATCTCTAATGTTAATTCTGGATATTCAAGCTGAGCTATTAAATGTGAAAACGGCTCGCCATACACTTCTCTACACTTAAGGATGTCATTGTCCTGGATAACTTTACAGTTCAGTCCAATGGAAACCACCGACTGTCACTGTGATGGAGGAAAGAAACATACTGGAAACATTACTGCCATAGATGATGTCATAGATGATGTCATAGATGGGCTTACCTGAGCAGGTGAGATTCAGGAGGGAGTCAGAGGAACTTGATGTTGTACACTCCCTCAGAGCAGATCCAGACTGAACACAGCCAGACCAGATCAACCACACAGATCTTTCTGTGGACTCCTCTCTCTGTTCTACAGAAACAGCAGAGCCACAATCCAACTCTCTGCATGCAGCAGCTGCTGCCTTCAGGGTCCAGAGATAGTCACCCACTGGTCTCCAGTCTCCCTGTTTCACCTCCAGTGTTCCTGCACAGCGACTGTCTCCTCCCACCAACCTGACAGACTCTGAACAGAAACAAGAGGGTCATCAGTAAAAGAATAAAGTGTGTTTCATTAGAACAGAAATGAACCAGATCAGAGCTGCAGCTCCTCTTCTACCTGAGCAGGTGAGTCCAACAGCTTTGCCAGGTGAGCAGGTGTTTCTATCTGAGCCTGAGCTTCTACAGTCCAGGAGAGCAGACTCATTTCCTTCACACTTGAACTCTTTGGTCCACATTGGATCCTCCAATTCTCCATAGATCACCCCCTGGAGGACTGAAGGAGCCCCACATCCAAGCTCCCTACAGACCACCTCTGCATCCTGCTGGTCAAAGTCAGCTTCACACACTGAGGACCACCACTGGTTAGAGTGGTTAGACTGGTTAGACTTCACCTCCAGTCTGCCTGAGCACAGACTAGTCCCATTCACCAGCCTGACAGAGTCTGGAGAGATGAGAGAAAATAAAATTGAGAGAGATAAAAGACACCAGACACTAAATAAAAAAATGTCATGAAACTACAATTCTAACATGAGTTCATCATCAGGACACATCTTTTCACTGCTCATTGACAGTGACTAACTGGAGAAGTTTAGAGCGGTCCATGCCATCGATTAGCTAAATTAGCTCAAAACACAAATATCAAAAGCCAAAGATCAAAAACATATGCATTTTAGCCAGACTGGGAGAAGGATTATCTTTTTATTTCCTCAAATTCTAACTCTGTCTGTCTTATCTACAATTTGAGCATGGCTTTACCAAAGAAGGCCAATTTGGAGCGGCATTTCAAAACGGTGCACTAATAGTTCGAAGCCGAATAAAGAAGTGTCAGGTGAAGGCTGAAGAGGGATAGAGCCGTCTGAAAGAGTGTATTATATACAGATTCCCAATATGCAGTTAGGGAGTGACGGGACCAAAACATAGGAATTAGATTTGCAGGGTCTCTGTGGCAGCGGATTCATGTTGGATCAATATTTGGGTTGACTCTGGGCAATCACCTGTTCCAGTGTGGTCTGTGGATATTTTTGCAGTGAATCAGCCCGTGCCTGGCACAAATAGAAGAGTGGTGGACCTTACCAGGATAGCCTCCCAGGTCAAATCATCTTTGCCCTCACCCATTTCCTGAAACCAGGCTGTTCTTAACTTATCAGTTATAGCATTTAAGGGTCAGACTCTAGAAGAGGTTCAATAGGAGAGCCAGGGGGATGGATGGGAAACCAGGGAGAGAATAAAAATCTTGGTGCATTCAGCAGCTGATTTACCGAGGCAGCAACTCATCAGACTCCATCATGGCTGCTGAGACAGTCTGCTGCTATTCCAGCTGGTGCCTGTGTGTGTCAACCTGGGTACATTATTGTCATAGATGATGTCATAGATGATGTCACTGATGGGCTTACCTGAGCAGGTGAGATCCAGGATGGAGTAAGAGTAATATGATGTTGCACACTCCCTCAGACCAGATCCAGACTGAACACAGTCAGACCTGATCAACCACACAGATCTTCTTGAGGACTCCTTTCTGGGTACTACAGAAACAGCAGAGCCACAGTCCAACTCTGTGCAGGCAGCAGCTGCTTCCTTCAAGGTCCACTCAGAGGGACTCACTGGTCTCCAGTCTCCCTGATGTTTCACCTCCAGTGTTCCTGCACAGCGACTGTCTCCTCCCACCAACCTGACAGACTCTGAACAGAAACAAGAAAGTCGTCATTAAAGAAGTGAATTTGAGAAAAGATTAAACTGAGGCTTGACTTTATTTCTTCATTTGTCTTTTATTATTTACCTGTTGAGTTGTGATTTTCTTCAGCCTGGAGTCCTGTAGAAATACACAAATATTTATTGTTTTAAGTACATTTTTGGAGATTTGACGTAGCCGCTGGCGGGGTGCCTTGAGACCGGCCCGGCCGTCAGTCATGTGATACGTCTTGCTGAGTATACCTCAGTGTTTACAGTCTGCAAACTTAATCGTTCATTTAGTCGTCATTATGCAGAACAATATGGGTGTGAATCTTTCAGTATTTCACGATTCTGGATTCAGTACATAGCGGTGCTAATTTCAGGTTCTACTCCCGTCCGCTGTGCACTAATAAAGGCGGTGTGGTAAATTATGTCATGAAAGCAGAATAAAGTGTGTATAAGATTATGGAGTTTTTATATTTGGAAAAGTTATTTCAAAGTGTGTAAACACAAAGGCAAAAGGTAAAATTTATTCAAGCTTAACTTGCACAAATAAACACATTTTACTAAAAAGTGTTTAGTATTTCTAAATTCTCAGTGACTTCAAGAATAACAAGTTCAAGTTATACAAAAAATAAAAATGCTGCATGTTATATAAATAATTTATTTATGGCCAGCTGCCTTTTTGTTTCTCAGAAATTTGCCATTTAAAAAAATAAATTGTCCACAAAATAACACTGCAAAATTGATATTTTGTGAGATTTTTCAACTAATCACACAATAATGCTTGTCACAACTGGTGACTTGGTGTGTTTTGTCCATCAGTATCTATATCTAGGTTCTTTTGTAGAAAAAAAAAAGCGTTTAAAAATCGGCACAATGGCATCACGTGACGGACACGGAAGTTGTAGTACCGCCGTTTGGCCACTACGAACCAACAACGGTACATTTTTTTTTACAAATTAAAGTCACTTCGATTCACCATCAATTTTGATAAAACTGCCAATATTTGGGCCATTCTAGTTCATTGCGCTGGTTAGCATTATAGCTAGGCTAATGTTAGCGTTTAGCAGACGCCTGGAACTCCTGGAAGTGTATAGCCAAAAAGAGGCAGAGTAGGGGCGGGCATACTGGGTCGGCGCGCACAGCGAGTCATCAAATCTCCCAAAGAAATATATACATAGACGCAGCATTGGGCGTTTCAGCCCGTTGCGGCGATATGTCAACATGGGCGCCATATTGGACCTGGCAAGACTGGCCGTATCCCTATACTAGTGAACGGGGGAGCAGCCGTTTTTCTGGATAAAAAGCACTATAACGTCTATATTTCTCAACTGATTTCAACGAGTCCGTATACCAATTGGACAAAGGCTATATTGTTAACATCTTTATGGTTGGGGAGCTGGACTTTGACTACGTTGGTGCCTAGGCCTCCAGGAACTAGCCCTGTAGCTTTCAGCCTCCTTGCCCAAGGCAATTTGTAGATATGGCCTCTGTCCACTCAGCATACCCGAGGCCCTGCAGTAAGTTATCTGAAGTGGACTTGATTTGTCAACTTCAGATACCTTACCACAGGGCCTCAGGTATGCCAAATGGACCTTGTACATTAGCAATAACTCAGCCAATCGTAGCAACTTGGAATTGGATTTCTGGCCCTCAGAGTGTTTTTGAGCGATTTTATCAAATTTCTCTGATTTACTTTAAACTTGGCACACTGGAAGCTTTGCCTCCAGGAATGAATGTCCCAAAATTTCAGTTTTTAAAAATCAGTTGTTTTGGAAATATACACTGAAAATGTCAATGTTAATGTATAGCCAGTTGACACGTTGACCTTTCTTGACCTTTAACCAATTAAGGCCATATTTTAAATTCTGCAATTAATTTTGACTGATTTTTTTGGTCTTGTTTAGAGAAGTGTGTTTTTACACTTTCCTGAAGCCCAATCAACTTGAAACTCAGGACACTTAAACCACATAGTTGAGGGATGAATATGTTTGATTTTGGTGTCCTAAATCCCCGAGAACCTTCTTTAAAAGGCCAAAGTATTTTTTTAAATTTGAATGGGAAGGTATTGCTATTGGACGCCTGGCCTGCAACTTATCCCTCACTTCCATCATTTGACCCAAAGGATGACCAAAGGAGCTAAAACTCGGTACATCTTAAAAGAACAGGTCATGATGAATAACTGAATAACTGACAAGAGTTTCATTTATCTAGACCCTTGGGAACAAGATTAAACAATAAGTGCCAAAACTTGGAAATAATTTCAAATGTGGCAAACATGCACTTGTTCCAATATTCTTCATTTTTACAACATACATTTGTGTGTGTGAGAGGGTGTCACTGCCAAAATGTCAGCATCCTAGTACATTCCAGCTCAAAGTTATGAAGTTTTTTTCTTTTCTTCATGTTTTTACATTAAAGCTGCAGTATGGAAAAAATAAACTTTTCCCGATCTTCTTTATTTTTGCAGCATTTATTCATCTGTGGGAAACGGTATTACTGATGAAATTTCATTCTCCTAGTGCAAGGCATTTTGAAGATATACTTTAGCCTCTGTTCACTGCAGTGACGTTAACGTATTTAACAGCTTTTCACCAAAATCTTTGGGAAAAGAAGACGTCACTCCTCGTAGATCAATAACGTTTGAATATAAAATTACTCATTGAAATCGGTTGAGAAATGTAGACGTTATAGTGCTTTTTATCCAGAAAAACGGCAGCTCCTCCATTCACTTGTATAGGGTTACAGGTCAGTCTTGCCAGGTCCAATATGGCGCCCACGTTGACGTACGATCCAGGAGTCAATGCTGCGTCTATGTAGACATGTCTGTGTATACATGTCTGTGTAAACATGTCTGTGTATATATGTCTATGTATGCATCAGTAATGAATACGTTGGGTTTCCTGTGGCTGCTTCACAATAAAAGTCCCACTGTGTTTGTCCAGTTGAGGTGTTTTAATGTGAAGCAGCAGCAGCAGGAAATGTTGTGTTATCATCAGCAGTAACTTAATGCAGCTCAGATACGGCTGTATAAAGTGAACAGGAAACACTGAGGCTGATATCAATCACAGCAGCTTACAAACAGCATCACTTACATGCTGCATCGTTTCCTCTCAATGTGTCATGAGTCTGAATCTATGGCGGACTCCACCACAAACGATGAAAACCACTGCCCAGAGAGATCATTACTGAGTATACATACTGGTACATTGATTACAGAGAAAATAACTGACTAAAAATAGAATCAAAAACTTGGTTTGTTTGGTGAAAATATTAAAGATTATAACCAGGGCTGTCAAAGTTAATGTGTTAAGGCAAATATGTTTTAATGCCACTAATTTCTTTAAATCATTAACACAACTTTTGATTTTTAGGGTGTAGCAGCTCAGTTTTAAAGCTAGAGTGAAGATACTGGTATCGTATGAAACTAGAAAACATAAGGAAAAGGCATGTCCACTTTCAAAGGGGTCCCTTGACCTCTGACCTCCAGATATGTGAATGTTAATGGGTTCTATGGGTACCCACGAGTCTCCCCTTTACAGACATGCCCACTTTATGATAATCACATGCAGTTTGGGGCAAGTCATAGTCAAGTCAGCACACTGACACACTGACAGCTGTTTTTGCCTGTTGGGCTGCAGTTTGCCATGTTATGATTGGAGCATATTTTTTTATGCTAAATGCAGTTCCTGTGAGGGTTTCTAGACAATATCTGTCATGGTTTTATGTTGTTAACTGATTTCCAATAATAAATATATACATACATTAGCATAAAGCAGCATATTTGTCCAGTATTAAATACTTGACAAATCTCCCTTTAAGGTACATTTTGAACAGATAAAAAATGTAAGATTAATTTGTGATTAATCGTGATTAATTATGGACAATCATGCGTTAAATCCCGATTAAATATTTTAATTGATTGACAGCCCTAAATTAAAGGGGACAAAAGGATTTGTTGGGCCCGCAGCTGCATATTCAGCGTATAGGGCGGACCGACACTGATCACCTCCACTCACATCACATCACATCACCTCCACACTCAAAGGAAGAAACGACAAAAAGGGAACATGGATGCTGTAAAATCCAACACATTAAAGTTATAATTAGGGCTGTCAATCAATTAAAATAGTTAATCACGATTAATCACAAATTAATGGCATATTTTTAATTTGTTCAAAATCTACCTTAAAGGGAGATTTGTCAAGTATTTAACACTTTCATCAACATGGGAGTGGACAAATATGCTGCTTTATGCAAATGTATGTATATATTTATTATTGGAAATCACGTTAACTTTGACAGCCCTAATTGCAATACAGTGATCAATCGCTTATGTTGCTTTTTCTCTCTCCTCTTCTCTCTCCTCTCTCCTCTCTCCTCTCTCCTCTCTCCTCTCTCCTCTCTCCTCTCCTCTCCTCTCCTCTTACGATACGATACACTTTATTGTCCCCTTGAGAAATTTGTTTTGGACTCAGTGCTGCTCACCATCAGCTGCCTCCACAGCAGCATCAATAGATAGAATCAAACAACAATCCACGTGTACACAGAGAAACACAAACAATGTAAACCACAAACAACATATATTGCACATTACTCATATTGCACAAGATCTATACAAAAAATGGAATAAATAGAAGATAAAAATAAGAATACCATGACGCTATTGCACAACCCTCAGCCTCAAGAAACATTATTTAAAATTTAAAACTTTGATCGAGGTGGGCACAAACGAGTTCTTAAAACGGTTCAGGTTGCATTTGGGGACTCTGTATCGTCTGCCAGATGGTAAGAGCTCATACTCAGAGTGGAAAAAAATATGAATGTAAATGAAATATATGTATAAATAAAAAAATGTGTGAATCTTAACACATCATGTTTAAAGCAGAGTCCTACCTGAGCTCCACAGCAGCAGCAGCAGCACCAAAAGGTGATCCATGACGTCCAGGTAGACCGTCTGTCTGCTCTGTGTGTTCTGTCCTCACTGGATCTCTGCGTACTGGAAGAGCTGCAGCTTCACTCATCATTTAGTTCTCTTTAGTTTGACAGATTATATTTATACTCCTCTGAACTACATTTCTGTGGAACTGATATTTTGATAAGAAGCTGCTGACAGATTACTGATTATAGGACTGTGGTTTCTGTTACCACGACAACCAGGGCAGGCTGAGATGTTCCGATCAGATTAATGCTGTCAGAGTGTTCTTATCATTTCAAGGTAAATGTGTTAACATCAGCAGAGAGTCGTTCAGAGTAGACTGAACTACAGCTGTAACTAACCATTATATTAATAGTTGATGAATCTGTCCATTCTGTTATTCAAGTAATCAATCATTGAGGAAGGAACAATGCAGGAAAATGCTGATCATAAATGGTGTGGGATGATATTTTAGTTTTTCAGTGTGTCGTCTCCTTGTTAACTGCTGCTTGTTTAACTGACTGTGTCTCACTCGGTTCACTGACATCATGTTTTTGTATTGTTTGACCTGAATGAGTCCTTCAGAAAGCTGCAGGATGTCTTCAGCTCTGCAGCTTTCTTTATTCATATCAACTCATATTTTGTGGCTCTGTCGCCTCATGTTTCAGTCTCTGCCTTTTATTTTGAAATTGATCTGAAGCTGTGAACGTTTATTTCAGTCCCGCCCACTGTTTAAGTGAGGCTTGTACACCAACCGATTGGTATAATTAGTACTTAATATCTCATAATTAGCAGAGCAGACGTCCTAACTAGAGGATGGAGTGTATAATAAAGTGCTGAGCAGGTATTCAGTCAGGTGAGGTGTTGCTGCTCTACACACTCCCCTCTATGCTCCAGTTTGTGCTACCACAGCTTTTCTACATCTGAATATTTGGCCTCACATGTTTTGGTCGGCAGCTGTCACAATGTGAATACGGTGAAAGTCCGTTTGGATGCATCGCAGATTTCTGACTTTGTCCGTCAGAGTCTGGCTCTCTGCCTTCTGACTTTCTGTGAGGACTGGACTGTGTTGTATCACAGGATGATCACTTATCTAGAGGATCTAGACCCTTGGGAACCAGATTAGACACTACTATTTGAGGAACTTTTGTGTTGTCTGTTTTGGTGTGCATTGGTCTCTAGGTCCATTTTTAACATTCCGCATTTTGTCAATTGTCTGTACAGCACTTTGAATTACATTTAGCTTGTTTGAAAGGTGCTATATAAATAAAGTTTGATTGATTGATTGATACGTGCCAAAACTTGGAAACAATTTCAAGTGTGGCAAACATGCACTTCTTCCAATATTCTTCATTTTTACAACGTCCACTTGTGTGTGTGAGAGGGTGTCACAGCCAAAATGTCAGCAACCTAGTACATTCCAGCTCAAAGTTATGAAGTTTCTCTTTTCTTCATGTTTTTACATTAAAGCTGCAGTATGAAAAAATAAACTTTTTCTGATCTTCTTCATTTTTGCAGCATTTATTCATCTGTGGGAAAGGGTGTTACTGATGAAGTTTCATTCTCCTAGTGCAAGGCCTTTTGAAGATATACTGTAGCCTCTGTTCACTTGGCATACCCAAGACCCAGCGGTAAGGGATGCGAAGTGGACAAATGTTGTCAGGATGGTGGGCGGGGTCCAATGGCAATACCCGAGGGATTAATGTATTGCCATTGGGCAACCCCGTCCAATGGCAATACCCAAAGAGCCTGCCATCTGGTGAACAGATGAAGGGTTGCGCGGAGAGCGCAGAAAATTGAGAACATTTTAAAATATCATAACTCCGCGGGGGAAAGGGCCAGAGCTCCAGTTTTCAGCCCCCTCAATCATCGTAAAACTTAGTTAATTTAGAGCCCTTTCACTGATTTGTAGGACCCGGGACGGGCCCCAAAGGGAAAGGTTTTGAGTGTCCACTTGAAGTTTTGGACCTCATGTTAAAGTGGCAATAGGCAACAATTGTTTGGCATAATTTTACAAAAATTCCATAATAACCTTTCGGCATATTGTAATTCAAGTGTTCTGAGAGATAACTAGACTTCTGCTCCTCCTCATGGCTCTGTTTTCAGGCTTTAGAAAAATCTAGCCCATGACGGCAGATTTTGATCAATCACAGGTCATTTCAGAGAGAGAGAGCGTTCCTATTGGCTGTGCTCTGGTCATGTGACCAGAACTTGGCTTCCTTCAACAGATTTTACAATGGCGGCCGCATCACAAACTTTCTCATTTTACAGCTAAACAGTAAACTACAAGATGATTCTGAAAACATTTGAGGCGAGAAATAGTCATTACAGTAACAGAATATCGATTCATATTTGATCAGCGCTTCCTAGTTTCAAGGTTTGGTCGGAGATCGCGAGTGATTGACAGCCGCCTCTCATAGACGGCAGCTGGACAGCGGACCTTGTTTTCCTCCAGTAAGTGAAATCCTTCAGATGCCGTTAGGAGCACCGGAGGACACAGTAGGACACAGATGAACATGATTTTTTTCAGGTTACCTGTTTCATGTACTACTGTCACGATATAGCGGCCGTTTTCAAAAAATAACTTTTTTAAATCATATTTGCGCCGATCTCGCATACTGCAGCTTTAAGGTCTATGAATTGGACACCGGTGATCCATTAACCAGAAGCAGTGACGTTAACGTATTTAACAGCTTTTCACCAAAATCTTTTGGGAAAAGAAAAAGAGTATGGTAATCTTAACTTAACGTTACTCCTCGTAGATCATAAACGTTTGAATATAAAACGACTCGTGAAATCGGTTGAGAAATGTAGACGTTATAGTGTTTTTTATCCAGAAAAACGACAGCTCCCCCGTTCGCTTGTATAGGGTTACAGGTATACATGTCTATGTATACTGTACATGTCTATGTATACATGTGTATGTATATATGTATCTACATGTCTATGTATACATGTGTATGTATATATATGTAGATACATATATATACATACACATGTATATATGTATCTACATGTCAATGTATGTGTATGTATATATATGTATCTACATGTCTATGTATACATGTGTATGTATATACAGTATATGTATCTACATGTCTATTTACAGTATACATGTCTATGTATATATATGTATCTACATGTCTATGTATACATATCTATGTGTATGTATATGTATATACATATATATATATATATATATATATATATATATATATATATATATATTATGGCAAGCCGTTTAGGAAATTATGATATATTTATAATGTGAAATTTGAGAATATGGAATGAAATCCTGAATATATTGAATGAACCCTGAATATATTGAATGAACTCTGAATATATTGAATGAACCCTGAATATATGGAATGAAATCCTGAGAATTTTGAATGAACTCTGAATATATGGAATGAAATCCTGAGAATATTGAATGAACTCTGAATATATGGAATGAAATCCTGAGAATATTGAATGAAATCCTGAGAATATTGAATGAAATCCTGAGAATATTGAATGAACTCTGAATATATTGAATGAACTCTGAATATATTGAATGAAGTCTGAATATATTGAATGAACTCTGAATATATTGAATGAACTCTGAATATATTGAATGAACTCTGAATATATTGAATGAACTCTGAATATATTGAATGAACTTTGAATATATTGAATGAACTCTGAATATATTGAATGAAGTCTGAATATATTGAATGAACTCTGAATATATTGAATGAAGTCTGAATATATTGAATGAAGTCTGAAGATATTGAATGAAGTCTGAATATATTGAATGAACTCTGAATATATTGAATGAAATCTGACGTCATAAAGGCCCTGCTGCCATCTTGGTTTTAGGGTCATTATCCGTACAGATCTTGGTGCTGCTAGACGTGTGTGTCACTATGAGCGAGTCAGCACGAAATCTAGTATCAGCCATCCTCAGTAATGAGGAGATAATTAACACTCTTGTGAATGTATGTACCACGGACCAAAACAATACTGATAAACATATTGAATACCGTTCTACAGATGAAGAGTTTATTCACTTTTTCGTCGTGGAAGAGTAATGCAGAACTGAACTAGTTCACTAAAGTTGGAAAGATATTGATAGATTTGAACTTCCTGGATCAATAACTCACAAACGAAATGTTGTTTAAACACCAACGAGGGCTCTTTCTAACCGTAGTAAGGTAGACAACGAGCTACAACCTTATTTAGATCAAAACGAGCTGGACACATTACATTGGTCCCTATCATGGTCTCTATGCACGGCCGGCTGTAAGACGAGTGGTCAGGGACCGTCCACAAAGTGCATTGAATATTTTTCCCATTATAAATTCACCAAAAGCACATTTTTCCAAAATAAGCGTTGTAGTATAACCAGGAAGAGACCATCGATGATGTGTGAAGTGATTTTGGTATCAACACTGTATAATAGTGAAGTTATTGAATATTTTTGTAGCAACTCTTTTCGGCGTTGCACTTTGTAGACAGTCCCTGAGCACTCTCTCACAGCCGGCCGCGCATAGAGACCACGGATGGAAAAAGTGAATAAACTCTTCATCTGTAGAGCGGTATTCAATATGTTTACCAGTATTATTTTGGTCTGTGGTACATATATTCACCAGAGTGTTAACTATCTCCTCATTACTGAGGATGGCTGATACTAGATTTCGTGCTGACTCGCTCATAGTGACACACACGTCTAACAGCACCAAGATCTGTACGGATAATGACCCTAAAACCAAGATGGCAGCAGGGCCTTTATGACGTCAGATTTCGTTCCATATATTCAGAGTTCATTCAATATATTCAGAGTTCATTCAATATATTCAGGGTTCATTCAATATATTCAGAGTTCATTCAATATATTCGGACTTCATTCAATATATTCAGACTTCATTCAATATATTCAGACTTCATTCAATATATTCAGACTTCATTCAATATATTCAGAGTTCATTCAATATATTCAGACTTCATTCAATATATTCAGACTTCATTCAATATATTCAGAGTTCATTCAATATTCTCAGGATTTCATTCAATATTCTCAGGATTTCATTCAATATATTCAGAGTTCATTCAATATTCTCAGGATTTCATTCCATATATTCAGAGTTCATTCAATATATTCAGGGTTCATTCAATATATTCAAAGTTCATTCAATATTCTCAGGATTTCATTCAATATTCTCAGGATTTCATTCCATATATTCAGGATTTCATTCAATATTCTCAAATTTCACATTATATATATAATAATTTCCTAAACGGCTTGCCATAATATATATATATATATATATATATATATATATATATATATATATATATATATATATATATATATATATATATATATATATATATATATATATATATATATATATATATACTCAAACAAGTGGAAAGAGACTTAAAGAAGGAACTCAGAGAAGCCACCAGGCACACAGACAGCGTCTGGAGGAGAACTTTAAAGCAAACAACCCTAAAAGACTCTGGGACACTATGAAGAGGATGACAGGAATGTCGTCCTCTAACAAACCTATGGTGACAAACAATGAACTTGTGTCTGCAAATGAGCTAAATAGGTTCATCCTCGGTTTGACTCTGCTGGCTATCCTGAGAAATGTGCAGATCTTCTCAGGAATACAACACCCACAAGTGCAGATAGGATTGTCATTACTGTGGATGAAGTCAGGAGCATTTTCCAACGTGCCAACTCAAGGAAGGCTCTTGGCCCTGACTCAAGCTTGTTTTAAAATCTTTTGCCTTTCTTTTTTGAATTGGCCCCCGTTTGGCAGCCTATCTTTCAACTTTCTGTCGACACTCACATCATTCCACTAGCTTGGAAGACAGCACATATCAAACCTCTCCTGAAAAAACACTGTCCTAAGGAGCAAAATGGTTTTCGGCCAATAGCACTCACATCTGTTATTATGAAATCACTGGAGATGATTATGGTCCGTCATCTCAACAAAGAAATAGAAATAGGTAATACACAGGATCCTTTCTAATTTGCCATAAGCAAGGCCGCAGCACTGAGGATGCAGTTGTCACTCTTGTGCATCTTCTCTCCAAACACCTTGACAAACCAAAAAGATTTGCCAGAGTTCTTTTCCTAGATTTCTCCTCAGAATTTAACACAATCCAGCCTGATGTGCTTCTGTCCAAAATGATTCAGTCACAGT
This sequence comes from Sebastolobus alascanus, assembly GCA_916701645.2. Classification (NCBI taxonomy): domain Eukaryota; kingdom Metazoa; phylum Chordata; class Actinopteri; order Perciformes; family Sebastidae; genus Sebastolobus; species Sebastolobus alascanus. The sequence goes on along the minus strand of CAKAOJ020000764.1, from coordinate 5,286 downwards.
TCAACCCAAACCTCATTCACTGGTACAACTCATTTCTTACAAACAGAATACAGCGAGTAAAAGTAAATGACACACTCGCTTCCTCCATGAGGACTAATGTTGGAGCTCCTCAAGGCTGCAATAGTTCACCTGTGTTATTTACTTTGTACACTGCTGATTGCACCACCAGTGTGCCTAACCAATTTCTTTGGAAGTACTCCGACGATTCCACCTTAATATCTCTGCTGACTGACAGCGATGACCTCAGTTTGCACCAGTGTAATGTTGACTGGCTAATTGAATGGTGTGACAAAAATTCTCTCATCATCAACACTGGTAAGACAGAAGAACTTATTTTTGGCCTTCCTCCTGACTGTCAGCTGCCTCGAGGTACAATTCATAATGTAGAAATTAAACAGGTCTCTTCTTACAAATACCTGGGAGTTATGATAGACTCCACCCTATCATGGACCCCTCATATTGAATTTACTTGCAAAAAAGATACAGCAGCGCATTTACTTTCTTCGCAGACTCAGATCTTTTGGAGCCAGTAGCCAGATTATTTTTCTATTTTTTAGTTCAGTGATTCAGAGTGTCCTGTTGTACTGCAGTACAGCCTGGCTCAGTAGTCTCTCTGTAAAACTTAAAACTAAACTTTATAGCCAAATCAAAATCTGTGCGAAGATCATTGGCCAACCTGTGACACCCTCCTTTCAAGCAGCTCACAACAAGAGCATGCTCAGACTTGCCAACAGCATCTCTTCTGATCCCTTACATGTTTTAAATGGGGAATATCAACTTCTGCCCTCCAAGAGGCGATTTAGAGTCCCCACATTTAATCGCATCAGGCTGAAGAACGCTTTTGTTCATCAGTCCATCTTGTTGCTGAATAATAATTAATGTGCTGCTAAGGAGATGTAATTCCAGAGGACAGATGGTAATTTTTTAATGGGTTATGTATGGTTAGTTGTGATTTGTTGTTGTTTTTGTCTGATGTGTCTTACTTGTCTGTTTGTGTATGGTAACAGTTTGTCTATTGTATGTGTACTTTTTCTCAAATTGAGCTGCCTATGGACGCAAAACGAATTTCAGTGCAAACTGACAATAAAGTTGTATCGTATCGTATCGTATCGTATATATGTCTATGTAAATATATATTATATATATGTCTATGTATACATGTGTATGTACATGTCTATGGTCTCTCCCGTTTTTGACCACCGTGATGAATACGTTGGGTTTCCTGTGGCTGCTTCACAATAAAAGTCCCATTGTGTTTTTCCAGTTGAGGTGTTTTAATGTGAAGCAGCAGCAGCAGGAAATGTTGTGTTATCATCAGCAGTAACTTAATGCAGCTCAGATACAGCTGTATAGAGTGAACAGGAAACACTGAGGCTGATATCAATCAGAGCAGCTTACAAACAGCATCAGTGGTTACATGCTGCATCGTTTCCTCTCAATGTGTCATGAGTCTGAATCTATTGCGGACTCCGCCACTAACGATGAAAACCACTGCCCAGAGAGATCATTACTGAGTATACACACTGGTACATTGATTACAGAAATAATAACTGACTAAAAATAGAATCAAAAACTTGGTTTGATTTGGTGAAAATATGAAAGATTATAACCAGGGCTGTCAAAGTTAATGTGTTAAGGCAAATATGTTTAATGCCACTAATTTCTTTAATACATTAACACAACTTGTGATTTTTAGGTTGTAGCAGCTCAGTTTTAAAGCTAGAGTGAAGATACTGGTATCATATGAAACTAGAAAAATTAAGGAAAAGGCATGTCGACTTTCAAAGGGGTCCCTTGACCTCTGACCTCCAGATATGTGAATGAAAATGGGTTCTATGGGTACCCACGAGTCTCCCCTTTACAGACATGCCCACTTTATGATAATCACATGCAGTTTGGGGCAAGTCATAGTCAAGTCAGCACACTGACACACTGACAGCTGTTGTTGCTATGGGCTGCAGTTTGCCATGTTATGATTGGAGCATATTTTTTATGCTAAATGAAGTTCTTGTGACGGTTTCTGGACAATATCTGTCATTGTTTTGTGTTGTTAACTGATTTCCAATAATAAATATATACATACATTTGCATAAAGCAGCATATTTGTCCACTCCCATGTTGATAAGAGTATTTAATACTTGACAAATCTCCCTTTAAGGTACGTTTTGAACAGATAAAACATGTGCCATTAATTTGTGATTAATCGTGATAAGTAAGGGATAATGTACAGCGAGTCGGTCATTCTTGTGAAAGAATCCCCGACAGGGCGATGCGGAAGGGTGTCTCATCGCCCTGAAAATAAACTATTTTATTACACGGCTGTGTTGAATACTCGATTCTGATTGGTCAATCACAATCACAATGGACCCTGACGCGAAGCGGAGGGGTCTCTCATCGCCCTGAAGGGGATTCTTTCACAACAATGACCCGCAAGCTGTACATTATCCCGCTTATTACACGGCTACTTACTGAAGAAATCAATATTTTGACGCAAAAACGGTCCGCCAGAGTCCGACATCAGAGCTGCGCCCATAGCAACGGTCTGTTATACATAGCAACGGTCTGTAATACAGAAATTACAGACCGCAGAACGCCGTGATTGACCAATCAGAATCGAGTTTTCAACACAGCCGTGTAATAAGATAGTTTATTTTCAGGGCGATGAGAGACCACTCCGCTTTTTGCGGGGTGCAGCATCGCCCTGTCTGGGATTCTTTCACAACAATGACTGGTTCGCTGTACATTATCCCTTACTTAACCCTGAGGGACCCCTCTAATTTACTACCTTTGGGGACCCTCGAGCCAAAAATGTACATGCACAAAAAACTGCTATAAAATCATCAAATATCAATACTTTTTTCTGCTTTTTTCTGCATAAATCTCTTAAACCACTTAAGCTCTGCTCAAAACTACCAAATGTTCAATAATTTTCAGGATTTTAACCATTTAAATGCCAGTTTGAATACGTGATGCCACTTGTTTTATGAAAAAAACAACACAAAATATGAGATATTTTCCATATAACACATGGTGGAGGGATGTGGCATTGTTTTATATCAGAGTCTTGGACATGTCAAAGATTAGCAATAACACTGATTTCATCGCATTAGTAGTTTTTGTGCAGTTTAAGATTTAAAATTGGACTCCCTCTTAGGACCCTCGGGGCAAAAAATGCCTCATTGACTTACATGGAAACCACATTTTTTAATCTCACTGCCAATACAACATATAAACATACATTCTGTGATGTCAGAATTTAATTTTGAACAAAACTAGTGAAATTTGACATTTCTACTGTGTTCTACCACATTCAACTTTTTTCCCCATTGTAGGCTGATGCATGAAATTCTTATCTTTGCCAGTTATATTATGGAGCCCTGCGACCACCAGGGGGCCCCGAGAGTGATGTGTGTGTGTGTGTGTGTGTGTGCGTGTGTGCGTGTGTGTGTGTGTGTGTGTGTGTGTGTGTGTGTGCGTGCGTGTGTTTGTGTACGCCCGTGCACTGATCATGTCAGGAGTGAATAAAAGGTGGAGATGGTTTATCATGTGGGTATGTGCATTTTTAGGGATGTGTTTCATTTGTCTTTGAAGTAGACAGATAAAATAAACCTGAGTGAAGACATGACCGGTACTTTAGAAGCTTTAGAGATGGTGATGCAGCCGTCACCTGCCACCGAGCTGTAAGACTCATCGTCTGAAGATGGAACAAGCTCTGAGGGGGAGTCTGATGTGGAATTTTCACTGGAGTCTTCTATGACTACAATGGGATGACTAGAATGAGAGAGCAGTCTTCAGGGCCACCATGTCCCACAAAAGATTTAAAATGATCAGCTCCAGCCTCAGATTTGATGACCGCCTCACCCGTGTGTGTGGCATCACGTATTCAAACTGGCATTTAAAGGGTTAAAATTATGAAAATTATTGAACATTTGGTTTTGAGCAGAGCTTAAGTGGTTTAAGAGATGTATGCAGAAAAAAAGCAGAAAAAATATTGATATATGATGATAGCAGTTTTTTTGCATGTACATTTTTGGCTCGAGGGTCCCCAGATGGTGCAAAAGGTGTCAGTAGTGTATGATAGACCTGTAAGAGTAACTGACATTAGATTCATAAAAATGTCAAAAAAGAAACATTCTTGCAGAAATTCATGCCATAAGCTGTAACACAGCCATAATGATCACCAAATCAAAAAAGAAAAATGAAAAAAATGTACGAAAATGGCCTGAGTGGTCCCTAAGGGTTAATTGATTGACAGCCCTACTTATAACTTTAATGTGTACGATTTTACAGCATCCATGTTCCCTTTTTGTCGTTTCTTCCTTTGAGTGCGGAGGTGATGTGATGTGATGTGTGTGGGGGTGATCAGTGTCGGTCCGCCCTATACGCTGAATATGCAGCTGCGTAGGGCCCCACAAATCCTTTTTTCTCCTTTAATTTAAGGCTGTCAATCATTTATAATATTTAAATCGGGATTAATCACATGATTGTCCATGATTAATCACGATTGTCTGCTCTGTGTGTTCTGTCCTCACTGGATCTCTGCGTACTGGAAGAGCTGCAGCTTCACTCATCATTTAGTTCTCTTTAGTTTTACAGATTATATTTATACTTCTCTGTACTACATTTCTGTGAAACTGATGTTTTGATAAGAAGCTGCTGACAGATTACTGATTATAGGACTGTGGTTTCTGTTACCATGACAACCAGGGCAGGCTGAGATGTTCCAATCAGATTAATGCTGTCAGAGTGTTCTTATCATTTCTAGGTAAATGTGTTAACATCAGCAGAGAGTCGTTCAGAGGAGACTGAACTACAGCTGTAACTAACCATTATATTAATAGTTGATGAATCTGTCCATTCTGTTATTCAAGTAATCAATCATTGAGGAAGGAACAATGCAGGAATGCTGATCATAAATGGTGTGGGATGATATTTTAGTGTTTCAGTGTGTCGTCTCCTTGTTAACTGCTGCTTGTTTAACTGACTGTGTCTCACTCGGTTCACTGACATCATGTTTCTGTGTTGTTTGACTTGAATGAGTCCTTCAGAAAGCTGAAGGATGTCTTCAGCTCTGCAGCTTTCTTTATTCATATCAACTCATATTTTGTGGCTCTGTCGCCTCATGTTTCAGTCTCTGCCCTTTATTTTTTTAAATTGATCTGAAGCTGTGAACGTTTGTTTCAGTCCCGCCCACTGTTTAAGTGAGGTTTGTACACCAAAGGCCTTTCCCATTTCTGATTTTATACGGCTCGATTCCTCTCCTCCTCTCCTCGCGTCTTAGGGTAC
>CAKAOJ020000763.1:125000-128458 GCA_916701645.2 Sebastolobus alascanus | reverse complement strand
CCTGGTCCCTCTGTGATGTAGAGCTCAGTGTAGATCCTGTTGAGGAGGGTTCCACTTCCTGTTTCATCACTTCCTTCAGTCACACATTCACATCTCTTCTTCAGACTGATCTTATGTTCATCTACAACCTCCTGCAGACCGCTATCTGCTGAAAGAGAAGGAAACAAGTTTGAGACAAAACACAGAAACTTATTTTTATTGCCAATATGAAAATAATCAATATAAGAACATATAAAGAAGTAAAGGTTATAAAGTCATCATCCCTTCTTGAAGTCAAAACTAACGTCAACTTTTATTTTGAAATGAAAGCAGGAAGTGTTGATTTAAAAACAAGTCTTTACTTTTTTCATCTCCGTAACATTTTCTACAGATAGAGACATGTAAACTGTAGTAATCTTGCTGATATGATGTCAATATGCAGTCAATAGATCACTTTCTCTGTCTGTTGCTGCTGTGAACCGCACGCGGCTCGCGTCAAAAATAGGCGAGACCTCGAATCTCTAGAAGAGACCAAATGAAATGGCCATTATGAAAGGCAAACTCTATGTAGAAAGAAAGGGCTGACAGCAGCAGCAGCAGCAGCAGCAGCAGACACGCAGCTGGTGTGGATAACCGACGCGTCAATCACGCAGCCGCCATGCGGGCAGTGCGGCCCCGGCGTTAGTTTTATAACTGAATCCCTTTTCCCTCCCAGACATATCCCAGTATCTGGCAGATGGGTTAAAACAGCATACTTGCCGAGCCTCCCGATTTTCCCGGGAGACTCCTGTTTTTCATTGCCCTCTCCTGGTTTTCTCCCTGGGTCACAATTCCTATTTCTCCAAATTTATGTCGAATTTACTTCTTTTTTTAACCTGTTTCTGGCATTGTACAGCATGTATAATCCTAAAAAAGGGACAGCAGGGGCAACAAAATTAATTATAACTGATGAATATTAGTTTATGCTAGATATTAACAAGCAAAGTTTATGCCAGAGGGGCAAATAATTCAGTTTTCTTTCCTGAGATTTAAAGGTTAAATTAGAAGTTTAACATAAAAATGCTGTTGCAGTGTACTGATTATTTTGTTTTTTGTCATTGTTTTAAAGTCACCAGAATTCAGGAAACAAAGTCTCTGAAACTCAATTTTTCTGGGGGGGGACCCCCAGACCCCCGCTTTGTTTGGAAATGCTCCCTATTTTTGAGGTCTCAAGGTTGGCGAATATACAAACCAACCACATTTGAAGGGATTTCCTCGAATAGAGCCTTCAAAAAACGTGGTACACACAGCACAAATGGGCGGTGATGGGGCCGGTCTGGGCCAAAATGCCAGGGCCGATTTTTTGTCCCAGTCCAGCCCTGTCTCCACAGCAGCATGACTCCTCTTCTTCTCTCTGTGGAGACATTACTTTGGAACTAATATCATTTGTTGATTGTTGGTGATAAATATCAAGACTTGACCAATAATGTCTAGAAGTTCAGATGGTCACAGAGAAGAGTTAAAGTGTTGATACTTGTTTGAATTCAGCATTCAGTCTGCAATGAAAATGTTCCTTTATTTTAACTCTCCTGCTTTAATAAACAAGAATTAGCTGATATGGTAGCTTTAATGGACAACACTTGTATAAACTATAACTACTGGAAGACGAAAGAAGTCAGAAAGGTCTGACACAAGTATTTATTGTTGACACATTAAATAAATTCAGAAATTGACAGCATGTTTATTTATATAGCAAATGTTGAAATTCTATACTCCATTCATATCACCACTGAGGTGATTGAACTGCGGTTAGAAGTGGTCTAAATATTGATGTAGACCAGCAGTCTAAGACACACATCATGTAACACTGGTGTCCTTGGTGTTACTTTTTTTAATGTCAATATGTTTTCTGCCACTTCCTACTGTCAACTATCAAATGAAGGCATGAATTCAAATATTCTAAAAAACAGAACTGATGCAAATCTACATTTGACCATTTCATGTCAGCAGATAGTTTTACACCAGAGATGTTTGTTCTTGACCTTCAGAACCAATATGTGGTGCAGAGAATCTAAGCTCAAAGGTCCACATAATAATGATCCAACACTTTCAACTGAAAGCTCTGAATCATTAGTAAGTCAGGGTTCCCGTGGGGAGTTAAAAAGTCTTAAATCCAATAATCTGAATTTAAGGCCTTAAAATGTCTTAAAATCTCATGAAATGTCTTAAATTCAATTTTGGCAGGTCTTCAAAATTAATTAACGTTACTTTCATTTAATAAAAGAAATACTTTATCTTGCTTTTAAAAGTTTCGTTGTTGGAGCACGCCGTAACAAAAGTATAAAACGGAACCAAAAGGGAATAGCTGTGCTCCCCGGATAGAATTTATCGGAGCACAACCATTTCATGTGCAATCAAGGTGAGTGCAGGTTTTTTCCTTACTCCGTTGTGTTGGTGCTGTAACATCAACAGCACAGTGAACCAGGAAAACTGCTGCCAAAACTACCAAAGAAGAGGAAACGAGCCGTCTGTTCGGGTTTCCGGCTGGATCGCTGCAAAGCGGAGCGACGATGTTTCCGCTGGTAACTTTTTCGCCACCACAGCAAAAAACATCACTCAAGTAAACAAAAGTAATTTTCACTCCCGTTTGATGATTTAACATAGTTTTATATCACCAGTTGGCGTTTATAAATGTTGTTACAAGCAGTAGTCTGTGTTTGTGAAAGCTGCTCCATCCGCCTCTTTACATGTGTGCCATGAACAGTTTCATAATAAACCGAAAATACTTTAACCCTTCTCAGCGGGGGGGCTGGCTGGTCCTCACCAACGGTCCACACACTGCTGTAGTTCGACTCGGAAAGGCCCGGGGCCGGGGGTGACTGCACTCAGTGTGTCACAGGTCTGTGGTGATGTCATCAACCCGCCTGTCCCATTTCCCATGATGCTTTGTGGGTGTGACGACCAACGTGTTTATGATTAAATAGTTTACTAGAGCACAGTGATGGAAGATGTTCTCACATCTTTTACCACAGTGTAAAAATACTCTGCCACAAGTAAATGTCCTACATTCAAAATGTTACTGAAGTACAAAAGTATTAGCATCAAATATATACTTAAAGTACCAAAAGTAAAAGTAGCCTACTTATGATGCAGAATGGCCCATTTCACAATAATATATATTATGGTATATCATTGTAATATAATGATTGACGCATTGTGTTCATCACTTCAATGTTGCAGCTGGGTGCTCATTTTAACTACGTTATATACTTAATAATGATATACTACTTAATAATACACCACAGTTTATTAGTTGATTTTTATTTAGTATTAAGTATCTGAATCTGCACATAGCTAGTAACTAATATTGTCAAATAAATAAATAATTGAAGTAAAAAGTACAACATTTCCCTCTGAGATGTACTGGAGTAGAAGTGGGCTATAAAGATACATACAATAGAAATACTAAGTAAAGTACAAGTACCTCAAAATTGTACTTA
>CAKAOJ020000763.1:117500-120000 GCA_916701645.2 Sebastolobus alascanus | reverse complement strand
GATCTTCCGCATCCATTGGGCCCATCGGACATGCACAGTAGCGTCCGCTCGGTCACGTGACACTAATATTCCTGTGAATCTTGGGATCGAAATTACTAAAGATAGGAAATCCAGAGGTGCTTTAAACTTTAACCCAATTATAGAAAAGACCCAAAAGGTTCTCAACCAGTGATTACAGAGAGACTTGTCTCTGAAGGGCAGAGTTCTGCTCACTAAGGCAGAAGGTATATCTCGTCTAACCTATGCTGCTCAGTCATTATATGCTGATAATTCAATATGTAAATCTATTGATAGGACACTAAGCAATTTCTTATGGAAAAACAAAACCCAATATATGTGAAAATCTGTGGTTCTGAATACATACAACAATGGTGGACTAAATTTTATAGACTTAAGCTCTCTAAACAATACATTCAAAATAAATTGGACCAAACAATATCTAAAAATCCAACCTCTATTTAGAACTTCTTCTCACATTTAGGTGGCCTAAAATTCATTCTGCTTTGTAACTATAGTATTCAGAAAATCCCACTTAAGCTTTCCAATTTTCATCAACAGGTTCTTTTGGCTTGGGCGTTGATTTACAAGCACAACTTCTCTCCCCAGAGATGTTATATTTGGAACAACTGTATTATTTTATATACAAACATGTCTCTAATTTATGATAAATGGTTTAACAATGGTATTAAACTCGTGAGTCAGTTGTTTAGTAGAGAAGGACTACTTTAAAATTACTCAGAATTTCTCACCAGGTACAATATACCAATAACCCCAGAAGAGTTTTCTTTAGTTCTTGACGCTATCCCATCTGGTATGTACATGTTATTGAAGAATGCTGACCACTCTCCACCCTGGTCAGTGTCGCCCCCCCCCCCCCCCGACCCAATTCACTCTCTGTTAGCTAAAGTCGTTTTTTCTGTTAATAGAGGTCTGAACTCCAGGATAAGGGCCTTGTTTCAGGACAGTATGGTTTCTGTTCCGGCAGCAACATTTTATTGGAGTCATTTTGTTGGTGATATTGACTGGAAGAAAGTTCGGCCTTTACCACAGAAGTTCCTTCTAACAAATAAGGTAAAAGAGGTGACATTTGAATTCATCCATAGATTCTATCCAGTGAAACATTTCTTACAAAAGTTAAAGAGCGACATAGCTGTAAATTGTTCCTTCTGCGAATCACATCCTGAAACTTGCTCTAATTTATTTTGGTCCTGTAAATTTACATATGAACTGTGGAAAGATGTCAACAATTTTATACTTGTTAACATTTTCTCAGATTTTGCACTGCACTATAGAAATATTATATTTGGTTGCTATGATTACAGTGACAAAGACAGTAATGCATTTTTTCTTATTAATATAATTTTAATTCTTGCGAAGTTCCGCATTCACAAGTGTAAATTTACGGCGAAAAAAAGCCTCATTTCTTTGTATTTATGAAGGAAATGGATCAATATCTGTCAACGATTTCTTCCTCACAAAACAAAAAAGCAATGAAAACAATCAATGTATGAAATATCTTTAAAGTTTTTAAGTGAAATTATTGTCATACTCTCACATGGTCTTTTTTTTTTATTTTATGTTGGTTTTGTTTCACTTGGCACAGCTCTTTGTTTGTGTTTTCACTATCCTTCTTCTGTATGTAAATGATTTCAATGTTTTCTGCTGTTACTTTGTATACTGTCATTTTGAAATAAAAAATATATAAAAAACATAAACGGAGGAAGGGAAATAACTCTGGATTCAGCTAAGAGTGCGTTTTACAACGTTTAGGACATGATGATTTAAATAAGGACTATTAGAGTTTTCATACTGGGGAGTTGATTCACCTCAAAATAAATGATCCTCTGAGTTACAGACGTCTCTTTCCCAATGTAAGTCTATGGGAAAAAGTCTTTTTGGGCCCAATGGCATCACGTGACGGACACAGAAGTTGTAGTACCGCCGTTTGGCCACTACGAAAGTTGGGATCAACGACTGGCGCTCTTCCTGGGGTGCTAGGTGGTGGGGTCCTTGGTGCTAGGCTGGGCAGCGCTGGGCGCACACTCAGCTAAGAGCTGTTAAATTCAAGTAGTCCTCGTTAACTTCGGTTAACTTTGGTAAATTGGCTGCTCCCGCGAGAATAAAGTAGTCCAATGAAAGAACAGAAACACTCTACTGCTCAGCCAGTTGAGAGGCAGAGCTCATCTAGTTTGAAATTCAAACACAGGCGTTTATATTCGCAGGAATGTAAACTGTACAATGAAAATCATTACTGTTCTATTTAAAATGTCCTTAAAGCACTGCACATTACAAATGATATTATTCAATGAACTTTTCATTTCATCATTTGCAATTTATTTACAATTAAGATGCAAAAATAAGTATGAACAGCTAACTGGCCATTTGGAAGAGAAAGATAAATATTCCGCAATTCCACTCTGTCACCACTCACCTTATGGTTAAATAACCTCAAATTTAATTTAATAATAAAACAATGTCATGAAAAAGTCGTAGTATAGCA
>CAKAOJ020000763.1:0-112500 GCA_916701645.2 Sebastolobus alascanus | reverse complement strand
ACTTTATTTTTACTTATATTTTAAAAAAATGTCCTTCCTTGTTGTACGCCCTCCAGGTTTTGCTTTCAGGAACTGATTTAGAGATAATTGCAGGTAAAGCAGGTTATAATATTGTTACCCCAGTTCTATAAGCACAGGCGAAGCCCTCTACTAGACTCTATGGATAATACTCCCCTCCAATTACGAGCATGCATTTGCCCACTGGACATTTGCATAAGAGTAGCCGGCCAATCAGGACGTGCCTATCTGAATATGTGCGGACACCACAGTATATAAGGCAGCATGTCTACCCTCCCACACTCTCTTCAGTGAGCAGTGTAGGAGTGACAGGGCCTCCTTGGTAGAGGACTCCCCATGTGCTTATAGATCCAGATTCTAACTCACACAGGCTTCGCCCTCTACTAGACTCTATGGGTACAGGGGGTGGAGCCCAATGAATGCACGCCCTGCCGCGACATGACATAGACCCATCCACACTGACCTTTACCGGCTAGAGGTTAGTCGCCAGAGCCAACCTTCTTCTTTATAACCTAGACCGCCACAGCGGAGAAGTAGGGGGCCCTATCCACCCCCGGTAGCATGCACCTGATCCATCGCTGTTGATCACTGTTTATAGGTGAAAACACTGGTGGGCTCTCTTTAGTAAAGGAGAGCTTGATTTATTGAGATTACATTTTACATGACAGCTGTTATGTGCAACAAGAGCAACTTAACAGAACAACATCCCTTCTACTACTCAGTATCTTGGACTGAATGAGCCACTATCACTGCAGCTCATCCACTACTGCCAGCTCAAGTGTGCTGATTCCCAAAATGATCTGACTGTGACTAAAGTCAGTGTAACACTGGCAGGTGGTAAAGTATGAAATAATGTCTGTCACTACTCACAGGGCTCATTTATTAAAAAGGTAAACTGTATTATTTAAACCAGCAGGCATTTTAAACATTGATCACGGCGTCCGAGGGGATTCAGACTCACCTTCCATTTCCTTCTGGCGTTGAACTTCTAAAAGTTCTTCATGTTTATTGAGGATCGATTCCTATTGGCCGCCTGTTTACGTGTGATGGGCTGAAACACATTATTATATCATCATTATGAGTAACATTCAGCAGCGTGATGCAGTCAGTAACTGAAGCAGGTTAGAAGACTTGTAGTAACCTTGATCCATGGATGAAGCAGACATTCCTCAGCTGTCATTCTATCGCTGCAACACACATCAACACAGTAGTCATGACGACAGATCAGGAGAGCAGTAAAATGAGTAACGAGTCATCATCTTATGGAAGTACATCTACATTTTGTCTCAATGCTGCAAACTAACAAAAACAAGCAGAAAACACGAGGATAAGAATAGTAAATAATGACATCTCACATACGGCAGCTTGTTGTAAGAAGATGGAAGATAATTATTATTATTATTATTAATTATTGTTCATTACAACATGAAAACAAACAATGGATCGGCAGCTGTTTCACAATATTTATATCTCTTATTTCTCCTCGTGGAGCCACCATCTCACAGTCATCCCAATAATTATACTAAAGATATATACTGTAGATATTCTCTCTTATTTCAGCACACTAGTGAGACAAACTCCCAGTAGAGGTCAGGAGTCTCATTTAGAACCGTTGAAAGTTGTGATCTATAAAAACAAACTTGACGGGAGAATGTGCGCACCTGTACGGACACTTTGAGCCAGGTGTACGCACCTTATGGAGGAGCAGATGGTGAGGTGGTGAATTGAAGCCAGACATTTAATTTAACGTGCTTGAAGAGCTTCTGTGACGCACTTCCCAAAACTTCCGTGAGATCGTACACTGCTGCTCACTTTTCTCTGTGTTAACACTGTATCGATCTTTTATCTCTACTTTGTTACTCTAGCTGCATTGATTTCATAGAATTTCTAGATTGTTATTTGTTGTGAAACGTCTATCAGTAGCGGTAACGACAGCTGCTGCTGTTCATATTGTTATCTGTTAGCGTAGCATACCTGCTTAGCTTACCCACTGCTAACCATATTCTGCTTTCCTGTTAATTACTTCATTTCATATTAGCGTGATACCCATGGCTTGTGCGGGGTGTGCAGATAGGATGTCTCTGCTAGAGAGACGTGTCCGGGATTTAGAGAAGCTTGTCGCGCTTAGCTTTAGCTTAAATTTCACGGGCACTCCAGATAGCATTAGCCGCAGGCCGGTTAGCGTGCCTGCTAGCGATAGCTCTAGCTTAGCCTCGTCGGCAGAGCCTGCGGAGTTTGTCACTAACAGACGGCGTAGGAGGAATCGCCGGAGCTCGCAGCCGACTGTGCTGCCCGGTTTGGGGTCGCCTCTCCCGACTGCAAACCGGTTTTCTGCCCTTGTTCGTAATCCTTCGGGTCCGCGCGTCTCCTCCACTCCCGATGACAGGGACGGGCAACGCACGCTAGTGATAGGGGATTCCATCACCCGCAATATCAGATTAGCCACACCAGCCGATGTGTACTGTCTACCCGGGGCCAGAGGATCCGACATTGAAGCTAACCTGAGGCTGCTGGCATCACATAGGGAGAAGCAGGGGACGAAGGCACAGCACATCACTAGCTACAGGAACATTGCTATTCATGTCGGCACCAATAATGCTAGGTTGAGGCAGTCAGAGTTAACAAAAGCTAGCGTAGTTAGTATGCTGAACTGCGCTAGAAAGATGGGTCGGCATGTTTTACAAAACACAAGACCTAATAAAATCCTAGTTGTATCACCGCGCCATCGCGTACGCTGGCCACTAATCCCTCAAACTAATGTCACAAGAAATCTTATTAAAATCACTAGCTCATCTGATGCCAACGCTATCAATGAAAGCTGCAGCTCTAAAACAACCCTCAAATTTGGTTTTCTAAATATCAGATCGCTGTCTACCAAAGCCCTACTGATAAATGATCTGATTCTTCAACATGACCTGGATATGATTGGGCTATGTGAAACGTGGCTGAAACCAAATGTTTTCTTACCATTAAATGAAGCTTCCCCACCAAACTTCACTTATTCCCATGTTGCCAGGGATACTAAACAAGGTGGAGGTGTTGCCTTAGTCTACAAATCCCTTTTTAATTTAACCTCCAAACTTGATACTAAATTTAACTCATTTGAGTCTCTTGTATTAAAATCATCCCCATTAACCATGAATTGCCGTGTCCAGGGCAGCAGGCTCCATCTTGTGGTACTTTACAGACCGCCTGGCCCTTATTCACAGTTTTTAGAAGGATTCGGGGAATTTCTCTCAGACATTATCACTCACTCTGATGAGATTGTAATTATTGGTGATTTCAATATTCACCTGAATAAGTCTGATGATCCTCTCTGTAAAGCCTTTTTGCCCTCCTCAATACTTTTGGTTTCATTCAGTCTGTACATGAACCCATTCATTCCAGTGGTAACACCCTCGATCTGATACTGTCTCGTGGAATAGATGTAACTGCCGTGACTGTCTCTCCCGTCACATCGGTGATGTCAGATAATTTTCTTATTAAATTCGAAGCATCATCAGCCTGTCCACGTAATACGGGTGCTGTTGTAGTCACCACTCGCCATATCGGTCCGTCGACTATAAGTGAACTTGGTGAGCGATTACCTGTGGTTCTGGCTCCTTTCACTACAGCGACAGGTCCTGTTGAAAACTGTACTAATGACTTAAACACAGCCCTTTCTAATCTTCTAGATTCAGTTGCACCTCTTACTACTAAAACCAGACGGTCACAGAGGTCTACACCGTGGTTTAATGATGAAACACGTGCTCTTAAAAAGGCCTGTAGGAGATCGGAACGCAAATGGCGTAAATCAAAACTGGAAGTAAACTACCTACCATGGCATGAGTGTGTCTTAAGTTACAAGCGTGCTCTGTCCGCTGCCAAAACAGCTTATTTCTCTCGATTAATCAGTAACAATAAACACAATCCTAGATTTCTCTTTGACACTGTAGCCAAACTCACCCAAAAACAGCTGGCTACTAACAGCTCATCCTTTACAGCACATGATTTCTTAGATTTCTTTTGCAGAAAAATAGATGAGATTAGATATAAAATTAGTTTGTCGCTCCCAGCTACATCTGTAAATTCTGCAATGCAATCTCCGTGCGTCGAGTCCCAGTTAGCCTCTGTCTTTACACATTTTGAGACCGTCTCTCTTGAAACTCTGTCTAAGCTGGTCTCCGCTTCTAAACCTACCACCTGCCTCCTCGACCCCTTACCAGCTAAACTTTCTAAAGATCTATGGCCATGGCTGGGACCACCAATGTTAAATATTGTCAACTTGTCTCTTACGACTGGTACTGTTCCCACTAGTTTCAAGACAGCCGTTGTTAAACCTCTACTTAAAAAAACGCATCTGGACCCAGGGTCTCTAAATAACTATCGACCAGTCTCAAACCTTCCATTCTTTTCTAAAGTTCTAGAAAGAGTGGTGACAACTTTCTGACAATATATTATTTAGTGATCTTTTCGAACCCTTTCAGTCTGCCTTTAGGGCCACTCCACCGAAACTGCGCTTAATAAAGTCGTAAATGATCTGCTCCTGAATATGGATTCAGATTCCACCTCGGTACTTTTATTTCTGGATCTAAGTGCAGCTTTTGACACTATTGATCATCGTATACTCCTTGACCGACTAGAGAACACATTTGGCATCTCTGGGCTTGCTCTAGCATGGCTACAATCTTATCTATCTGAAAGAACTCAGTGTGTCTCTTTTAATAATTCGACATCAATATTCTCTGAGGTGAAATATGGCGTACCTCAGGGCTCTGTTCTTGGCCCTCTGCTCTTCTTCCTATACATCGCACCTCTGGGCCAAATTATACGTAGTTATGGAATTGATTTCCACTGTTACGCTGATGATACACAGCTGTATTTGCCGATAAAAGCGGAGGATCGATCACAAATTATTAAATTAGAGGCCTGCCTGTCTGCGGTGAAAAACTGTATGTCAAGTAATTTCCTGCTCCTAAATTCGGATAAAATGGAGATGCTGGTCATTGGACCTGCTCGACACAGACATCAGTTTGATCAGGTAACAGTAACTCTAGATAACTGTGTGATATCCCAGAGTTCAACAGTTAAGAACCTTGGCGTCATGTTTGATTCAACTCTCTCTTTTGATCAGCACATTAAAGACATCACAAAGATCGCTTTCTTTCACCTACGCAACATCGCTAAAATCAGGTCTTCTTTATCCATGGCCGATTCAGAGATTCTAATCCACGCCTTTGTATCTTCCAGACTGGATTACTGTAATGTTTTGCTCTCAGGTCTGCCTCGTTCTAGTACCAGAGCCTTCAAATGGTTCAGAACACTGCAGCTAGAATCTTAACTAAAACTAGAAAATTTGACCATATTACACCAGTTTTAGCTTCATTACACTGGCTCCTGATCCATGTTAGATCAGATTTTAAAGTGCTTTTGATGACCTATAAAATTGTAAATGGGTATTCCCCTTCCTACTTGTCTGATCTACTTAAATCTTATACTCCAACCAGGACTCTCCGCTCTCAGAATACAGGACTCCTGTCTGTCCCCAGAGTGAAAAAGAAGTCAGCGGGCGAAAGGGCCTTTTCTTATCGAGCCCCTTTCCTCTGGAATAACCTCCCTATAGACATCAGACAGTCAGACTCTGTGGAAGTCTTTAAATCCAAACTCAAAAGCCATCTGTTTGCCCTAACTTTCAATTAGTTAGCTGGTGGGTCGGTCTCAGTCTCAATTTATTATTTCAGCCTAGCAGTCCTGCCGACGAGAACATTATTAATTTTAAGCCGCTGCCTCTCTATAACCCTCTGTTGTTTATGTCCCACAAGCACTGCTGTGTGCCTCGCTCTCTCTCTCCCTTCTCTCTCCTTTGAATCAGGCTTCTCCGTGATGGACCATCAGTCGCTCTGTGACGTTGCTCTGACTCTCTGGTCGTGCATGGTAGAGAGGAGGTCGTGTTGCTCGGGCTCTATCTATCTTGATGTGGAGAGGATGTCGTGTTGCTCGGGCTCTACCTATATGGCGTGGAGAGGAGGTCGTGTTGCTCTGGTTCTACCTGTATGGCGTTGAGAGGAGGTTACGCAGCTAAGGCTCTATCTGATTGGCGTGGAGTGGAGGTCGTGTTGCTCTGGCTCTACCAGTTTTGACGTCAAGAGGAGGTCGTGTTGCTCTGGCTCTATCTGTTTGGCGTCGCCTGGAAGCTGCTTGACATCCTCCTGGATCCACTTTCTCACATATATTCACATTATATGTATTCATTT
Organism: Sebastolobus alascanus; assembly: GCA_916701645.2. Taxonomy (NCBI): domain Eukaryota; kingdom Metazoa; phylum Chordata; class Actinopteri; order Perciformes; family Sebastidae; genus Sebastolobus; species Sebastolobus alascanus. The sequence goes on along the minus strand of CAKAOJ020000763.1, from coordinate 106,249 downwards.
TTGTCATGAATTGTCTATGTTGTGTTTTCATTATGTGGTTACTCTGTACACGCGACATCTATTGCACGTCTGTCGATCCTGGAAGGGGGATCCCTCCTCTGCCGCTCTTCCTGAGGTTTCTTCCATTTTTCCTCCCTGTTAAAAGGTTTTTTTTGTGGTTAAGTTTTTCCTTAGCCGATGTGAGGGTTGCATTGTCAAGGACAGAGGGTGTTGTATTCTGTACAGATTGTAAAGCCCCCCGAGGCAAATTTGTGATGTGTGATTTTGGGCTATACAAATAAAATTGATTTGATTTGATTTGATTTATGCATTGCATGCTGGCTCACTGCATGTTTTTTGTGTTTTTGGTAAAGGTAAAGCACGTAGGGAAGAACGTGACACATATGAAAATAGTGTGGACATTTAAGCAGAACGAAGAGAGGAAGTGCACAAAAGAGAGGTGTTTAATTGTTAAGTCTGAAAGTTGTCGTGTGTGTTTAAAGACTGAATTCAGTTGTTAACGTTGTAAAGCTAGCATATGTGTTATTTGTATTTTATTATTTTACGCGCAGATTGACGCGTTTTTGCTGTTACCCAGGTTGTGGAACAGCTTACCGGCCAGGTTAAAACCAGAATCCTCTGCGATATAACAGGCAGAGAACTGAGTTTTAATTTCATGCGCAGTTTGACGCATGAAGCCGTGACCCAGATTGTGGCACGGCAAACTGGCCGGATAAAAACCAGAATCCACGGCGATACAACAGGCAGAGAACTGAGTTTTTATTTTTTTTATTTTTAATGTCATGTGCAGTTTGACGCATGAAGCCGTGACCAAGGTTGTGGTACGGCAAACTGGCCAGGTTAAGACCAGAAAACCTCCGAGTGACGGAGAACTGAGTTTTAATTTCATGTGCAGTTTGACGGATGTTGCCGTGACCCAGTTGTGGCACGGCAAACTGGCCGGATAAAAACCAGAATCCTCGGCGATACAACAGGCAGAGAACTGAGTTTTTATTTTTTTTATTTTTAATGTCATGTGCAGTTTGACGCATGAAGCCGTGACCCAGGTTGTGGTACGGCAAACAGGCCAGGTTAAGACCAGAAAACCTCCGAGTGACGGAGAACTGAGTTTTAATTTCATGTGCAGTTTGACGCATGTTGGCGTGACCCAGTTGTGGCACGGCAAACTGGCCAGATAAAACCAGCGGAACTGAGTTTTAATTAATTACCACGTGCTGTGGTCGCGTGATGAGCTGTGTCCCAGTTGTGGTACAGCGAACTGATCAGTCTAAATTAATGCTGTATAAAACCGCTTTTATATATATACAAATAAACTGTAAATTATTATTGTAATCTGTAAACTGCCTTTTAAACTGTTAAAACAACTCAGAGCCTTTAAACTAATCTATCACAGAACGGTTTTTAGCCACTGTATATAACACATGTTGAATGAGAAAAACAGCCAATAAAGGAGAATATACTGTATAAAAGGAAAAAAGCATGTTTTTCCTTGTAAGATTTCCCTGGTAATGACTATGAGCCTGTAAAGTCGGCCGGACTTTAACTTGTCCCTTGAATTAAGGGAATCAAAGGCCAAGACTTTATCAGGACGTTTTTGTACAAAAGCACCCTGCCCAGTAAAAATATATTCTCCTAATAAGGCTACACACATTGCTAATTATAAATACTGAGGATAATTGAGTCGAATTTGATTGAATTAGCTTGTTTTAAACGCCATATTCGTGTAAATCTAGGAGTTAGTGAAAAAATAAAAAAGGAGCATTGCGCGCGACCGCGTTCTAAAGTCGGAGGAAAAAAAGGTGGGGGCTGAGTGAGTGAGGGAGCGCGTGTCCGAGAGTGAAGCTGGAGTGCATGTGTATGTGTGTGTCTGTGAGTTAAGACCGAGGGGAGAAACACACGTGAATTCACAGTTAAAACCACGACATCACTCGGTCTTACATGCTTGGCATTAATGTTAGTGTTCGCCTGAGACGTCAGGCTGAGTTTTTGTTGTCGCTGTCGGCGGTTCGGCGACACACACACATTCTGGTTTAACAGGCGGAGTCAGCCTCACGGGTGCTCATGTGAAACAGGCGGTTTTACGCATAAACTTCGCAGTCATTGGAGTCTTTGTGCGGTCTGTGCTGGAGTTTGTGCTAGAATCTGTGTTGTACTGGTGGATAATTAGTTGTTGAAGTTAAGCAGAACCTACTATTCCGCTTAGTTGTAAAAGAACCATTACATACATGCGTGACGTCGCATGTGCTGATAACGCCGGTTTAAACCTTTCAAAATAAGAGCGGCCTGTACGGAGAGTCGTTAAATTACAATTCTGTACGCATAAAAGATAAGTATAAAACAGTGGGTGATAGTTACCAGTGCAACAGACTGTTTTGGTGGTGTGATTCTGCCTGGTGGTGAGTGCAAATATAGTAAAGAAGCTGTTATTTTGAAGAAGAAAAAAAAGGTGGATGTGTAATATGCGTATGTGTGCTGCTGTGACTGAATGCTATAGGAGAGGTGATGGGAATGAGTAGAAGTGTCTACAACACATCCAAAGGCCCACCTCACTGTGTCATTGTTTTTATAGACGCACATAAAAGACTGTCCGGTTGTATTAGTAGAAAACTCGATTGTAGGGGACAGTTGCAGCTTACAAATCTTATTTCATCTGCTACAGTGCTCTCACGGACCATCATGGTTGTTACAGCCAGTAGCCATATTATTGTCATCATAGTTGTACGACTATCGTCAGCCTACTAATATTTGTAGTAACCTGGCTAGGGGAAAATCCAAAAGCTTAAGGTGTTACTTAAGTAAATAATAACAAATTAATTTGCAGTGTTTTTGGTGATAGTTGAACACTTGCAGGTAATAGTTGATTGACTGTGTAAACAGTAATTTGACTGTTGAATGAGCAATGAAAGACTGTTGTTGTTTTTTCAAGCAGTGAGTGGTTGCTCCTATATGGCAGTGGTTGATCCGTGTTGCAGGCAATGATCGATTGCTTTGTAAACAATAAAGTCATTTAACTAGTAAACAGTAACAGATTAATTTGTAAAAATACAGATAAATTGTTGGTAAACAATAATTTATTGTTTTGCATACTGCAATTGTTTTTAAGGATAATAAAAGGTGATTTTTTGTATTTTCAAATATTAATTAATCATTTTGTAAACTATAACTGATTATCTTGTAGACATTTAACCCATTGTTGGACAAAAATGTACTGCTGTGTAAACAATAAACGATCTGCTGAGTAAAAGTTGATTAAGTGTTTTAATAATTGATCATTTTGTAAACAGTAACAATTACCCTGTAAACGGCTGATTGCTATTTGAACGGGTAAGGGTGATTGTTTTAAAAAAAATAAAAATAAATAACAAATCACTTTGTAGAGAGCGTGATCAGACTGTTTTGCAAACATAACAAAGTCACCTGGTAGATACGGATTGAGCTGCATCATGGGCAGTAGTTGATTATGTACAGGCAACAACAAAATACTTCCACAGATAATGATTAATTGAGCTGTTGCTTATTTTTGTGAACAATAATAGCATACTTTGTAAACAATAACACATTACTTGGGTAAATAATAATCAATTGCTGTGTAAAACTATAATTGATTATTTATTAAATAACAACTAAATACTTTGTAAATGACAATAAATAATATCTAATAATAATCTCTTATCAATAATATATATATATATTGAATAAAAAACCTTTGGTTGAACTTTTCTCACAGGAAGGTGTGAAATTGAAACAAGTCAAACAGCTATTGGCACCTTTGACAAGGCACAAGGATTGTGAATTTAAATACAAGAAAACTTAAAGTACACCGCGGGGGGAAACGATACAAGGGTTTGCGTCGTCATTTACATTTGATCCCAGTGCTGGAGCAGCCTCCGTAAGAACCCAGTGCAGCCACTACACATCCTCCGAGTCCAATATTTTGAAGTACCAAAAGGAGATGAGCTACAAAGACAAAACCAAGTGGCACTGAATCCACTACTGTGCCTCCATTGTCCAAAAAAAAAAAAAAAAAAGTCTAGTGGGATACAGGCAAATTTGACAAATCCCTCAGGACACGGGACACGGTAGTAACATTTGACTCCACAAGAAGGAAAGAAATACAAGCCTCACACTACTGCTGAAAAATATTTGGGTTAATAACAAAAGAAAAAAGGAGGAAAGATCATTCTCAAATCAACACTAGTGCCAGACAAAACAAAAACATGGGATCCACAGTAACAAAAGACGATGCGTCGCCAACACCAATGGAACTGATAATAAAACAATTCCCAGATCACAAACAACTGATTCAACGATGCATGAAGAGGTGGCATAAAAGAACATCAGGAAGACTACAGTGGCCAAGAGAAGGCACTTTTGACGAAGGCTGTTGCAATGAAGTGGAAACTAACATAAAACACTACAAAGCTAAAGACACGACTGATAAGAGGGAAGGCAAACGAGCTCAGGAAAAGAAAATATTAGGGTGGTTCAGAGAAGAGGGGTGCAGGCGCACACAGGCATATCTCATGAGGAAACGGGCACAGGCAAAAGAAAAGGAGGAGCTGAACGACGGCGCTGGGAAAAGAAAAAACGAAAAACAAGAGATACAGCCTACAGCCCCTACATGGCCGGCCAGGCCACCACCACCATATTCCAAGCCAAGAAGGCCGACAAACGCAGGACAGTTCGTGGTGAAAGACATGGAAGATGAAGAACTAGAAGTAAAAGGTCACCTACGAGGAAAATTTAAGATAAAACATGTAACAACAAAAAATAAGGAAAAAATTAAAAGACGCAAAAATGAAAGAGAAGAAGCTGAAGAGGAGAATACAGAGTCAGACTCCGAGGCAAGTAACCCACCTACGTCCCAAGATGAAAACATGACATCCGAGGAAGAGGATACAGACACAGTGGAGCGATCTGTGTTGTCAAATGGCCGAAAAACTTCGGAAAAAAGAATATTCAATGACATGAAACAGAAAAAGAACCCAAGCAAAAAATCAACTACCAAAACTAAGGAAACGATGGAAAACAAGTCAAGGTCACAAGGGAAGTCGGATGATGACTCAGTTACCAGAAGTCACAGAGACGCATATCGGCAACGGGCAGAAAAAGGTGACCAATCCAGTGACGAAGACAGGTGGGATTACCACTCGTTGTACGGGACTACACCAACCACACATTCTAGCCACCAAAAAGAAAAACGGAGACTGTTCACAGATAATGCCCCGAGGACAGCTCAGGGTACACCAATGAAAGGCTCAATGACGGGCCCCCCAGGTGGAACCACATCACTTGATCGTCTGCTCTCAAACATAAGAGAGGAGGAGAGACGACTCAAGGCTGAATGGAAAACACGCCTGGAATCAATGAACAGCCCGCTGAGAATGAAGTTACAAATGAAGGGCATTATAACACCAGAAGAGCCTACTGCTGAAGGAAGACAACGCCAACTAGATAAATTCAAATCAAGGATGGCAGCGATAGTAGATGAACAACAAAAAACGGCCGGTGTGCTAAGAAGTGGGACGTGTTACAAGGGACAAAGTTCTAAAAACTTATTGCAGGACAGAGATGTGACGGAAGACGAACAGGAAATTCAAGAGGCCACTTCCCCAGATCAGGTGACTACTCAGTGTCCTATCGTGACCAAGGCGCAAGGACAAACACAGTATGTGCCATGGTCATTCATGGACATGGTAGGATTGGCAAGCAGGCTACCAGACCTCCATGAAGGAGCAAATAAATGGATCACAGCGCTAGAAGAAAGTACAGCAGGAGTGCAATTGGCGCTAGGTGACATTAAAGCTTTGCTCATGCATATAGCTGGGAAACACATAACAGAAGAAATTTTCCAGGCTGCAAACCTGCCACTGGTGGTGTCTGGAAATAGAGCAGATGATGTGGGTTTTGGCGGACATCGCACTCAAGTATGGGCAGAAGTGAGAAAACAGTATCCAGAGAAGATGGACCCCTCTAAGCTGGATGGGGAGATGCTGAAGGACAATGAGAACCCATCAAAGTTTTTACATTCATTCCAGCGGAAATGGAGGGATGAAACTGGAAGTGCCTGGAACGCTAACAGCACCACAGAAAGTCTGGTCAAAGTGATGGTAAAGAAAGCCATGCCACAGGAAGTACAGAAACGACTGGACAATGTCGTGGGGCTTATGAAGATGGAGTGGTCTCTGTTTTCAGAACACATTGTGCACCATGTGGAAAACCACAGAAAGGAAAAACAAAAAGAAGAAGAGGCTAATAAACATTTGGCAAACAAACTAACACAACTACAACTGAATGAACTGACCAAGCCCAAGAAGGACAAAATCAAGGCCCAAGCTCCTGTTGTAACCTTTGACCAGGCTCAGCCAGTCACAACGATGGCACCTCAGGTTCCAACCACACCCCAGGCAGTGCCCCACCTTCAGATCCAACAGGTCCCACAACAGCCAAGGCCTGTCAACTTCATGGCAGAAACATTGCCACCAATTCATGTGCATGTCGGCTCTGGCACACCAAACGGCACCTATCAAGTCAGGGGACAACCAGGACAAAGGGGACGGCCAGGACAAAGGGGAGGACCAGGCCGTAATGGACAAAGAACAGAGCAATTTAGGCGCTCCCAATCCAACCCTAACCTGAACCAAAAAGAGGGAGGGACTGACGCCTGTTGGGGCTGTAATAAAGTAGGTCACCGACGATCAAATTGCCCATCAAACCCGTGGCCAGAACAGACAGCGTACTGGCAATAGGGAGGCCCAGAGAAGCCTAAGGGGGAGTTAATAACACCTGTTCTCTCATCACAGCCACAGGATGAGCCCACCATAACTGTAACCATACAAAACCGAGAGTATCCTTTCATGATTGACACAGGAGCAACCTACTCGTGTATAGGAAAAAACGGCTTAAAACTCCCCTTCTCCAGTTCTTCAATCAAGACAGTAGGCTTCTCTGGGAAACTTCAAGTGCTACCACTAACACAGCCGGTCCCTATGGAAATTGCAGGAAAAACTATAGTTGCACCTTTGTTATATACGGAAAATACACCCATCAATCTGTTGGGAAGAGACATTTTGTGCCCGCTAAAAGCAAACATTGTGTGCACACAGACTGGTCTTCATGTAGATTTCCCAGAAGATCCAACAGACACAATATTACCAGTACAGATACAACGAGGAGCTTCCAACCAAGTTCGGCCAGCGGTCTACTGGCTCCGTTTGACGTCAGAGTCCAGACTGCTCCAAGAATGGACTACATGGAAACTTTGGGTCCAAGCCCAGGTGGAACAAGCTGTTGAACCACAAGTACCACTGCATTGCACCCTCATGTATGACGAACGCCAGACACATACTGACTATGACGAATGCTGGGAGGAGCTGATTTACAGAAAAACATTTTACATCATAAGCCAAGACCTCTACATTGGACCACAGGGAGTGGCGGTAGCAATAACACTCCCTGCGGAGCTAAAAAACTGGTTTCAAGTTCAAAACTCTTCCCCGCATGTCACATTGTTGATGACAAAAGGACACGAATCCCACGAACTTGGCCCGATGGTGCATGCCGCGTTAAAATTGCAGGAATGGACGCCCACTAATAATAAAAATATTCACACTTCACCAGACAGACAGTACATTAGAATATCGATGCGAGCATGTGATGAAACAATAGCAGAGAAGGTCATTGTAAATGAAAGAGCACCCGCACAAATGTTATTAACATCAGAACACAGTGAAATGCTAAAAGAAGTCCCACAGGAATTATGGTCAAAACATAAGACAGATGTGGGTTTAGTCAGATCGGCACAACCCATACATGTAAAACTTAAACCAGGGGCAAGAATGCCATATCAAAAACAATATCCACTGAAGCAACAGGCTATAGATGGAATTAGACCCACAATTGAGGGTCTGTTAAATGCAGGAGTCTTAATAAAAGTAAAAAGCCCCTGCAATACTCCAATTTTTCCAATTAAAAAGCCACACTCTAATGATTATCGTTTGGTGCATGATTTAAGAGCCATCAATTCCATTGTTGATGGTGAAACGCCCATCGTCCCAGATCCCCACACATTACTTACAAATATTCCACCTGATGCACTTTGGTACACTGTAATTGATCTGTGTTCAGCCTTTTTCAGTGTACCATTACATCCAGATTCGCAATATCTATTTGCTTTCACTTATCAAGGATCTCAGCTGAGCTATACACGCTTAGCTCAAGGTTTCAGTGAAAGCCCCACCATCTTTAACAGGGTGTTGGCTCAAGATTTACAAAACTTGGATCTTCCAAGCACCTTGATGATGTACGTTGATGATCTTTTAATCTGTAGTCCAACAAAACATCAGTGTGAGAGAGACTCAATTGCAGTGTTAATAGCGCTAGCAAAAGGAGGACACAAAGTCAGCAAGGATAAATTGCAATTCTGTCAAACAGAAGTTGAATACTTAGGAAGAAAACTGTGTGGAGATAAAAGACTAATTGCCCCCTCACAAATAGAAACCATAACCAAGGCGCCCAAACCGCAAACGGTGGGACAAATGCTCAGTTTCCTCGGGTTGGCTGGGTACAGCAGACCATGGCTTTGTGATTATGCTGTCAAAACGGCACCATTACGAGCCCTAATACGAGCTACAGGGCAGACAAACACTTCTGTGCAGTTACAGTGGACGGAGGAGGCTGAGGGGGCCTTTCAAGCGCTAAAGGGGGACATGCAAACTGCCCCAGCACTTGGGAACCCAGACTACTCCAAGCCTTTTCATTTGTATGTCGCAGAGCGATCAGGATATGCGTGCGCGGTGTTAATGCAAGATACACCAACACATAAACAACCACTAGCATACTATAGCACCAAATTAGACAACATTGAAACAGGCCTACCTCCTTGTTATCAAGGGTTAGCTGCCGCAACCTTTGCCTTCCAAAAAGCCTCTACATTGACCATGGGTCACCCGGTGATCCTGTATACGTCCCACCAACTACATGCTTTACTCACGAGTCCACGGTTCGTTCTAACTCAAGCTAGAAGGACAGGTTATGAGGTCATACTTTCAGCACCTGAACTCACTATCCAAAGGTGCAATACAGTAAACCCGGCAACTCGAATGGTGTTACCTATAGATGGAACTCCACACGATTGTCTTCACGTGACGGACGTTTTCATGCGAGCACGCGATGACCTGTATAACCAACCAATAACTGCAGACCTTACATTGTTTGTAGATGGTTCGTGTTTTAGAGACGCTACTGGGAATCATGCAGGATATGCCATTGTACAGTTAGATAAAGATAACACCTATACGACCGTGCAGACAACTTCGGTTCCGCAACCATGTTCTGCACAATTAGCAGAAATCAAAGCTTTGACCGCTGCGTGTAAATTAGCCAAGGGGAGACGTCTGAATGTATATACCGATTCGGCGTACGCATATGGTGTATGCCATGTGCACGGTAGCATTTGGAAGCAGAGAGGTTTTCGTAGGGCTGATGGCAACCCAGTGGTGCATGGGGAAGCAGTCTCTGCACTGCTTGAGGCCATGCACCTCCCAATGGCAGTTGCAATTATTAAATGCCCAGCTCACCAGAAAACGGACTCTTTAATAGCTGCAGGAAACAATTTAGCAGACAAAGCTGCTAAACAAGCAGCCATAGGTACTAATATGACCCCAGTGTTAGCTGGGACAGACTGCGAACCCCTCACGACTCTATCTTCCCTAATCATGGCGCAAGACAAGGCTGATTCTCACGAACAGGCCTTATGGGTAAAAAGGGGAGCTGCTAAAAGCATGCAGGATGGTCCCCAAAAGGGACTATGGAGAAGTTCACAGGGCCATTTTGTAATACCCATTTCATTATTGAGTTCAGCCATTAGGGACGTGCATGGTAGAGACCATTGCACGAAGGGGGAAGTGATTAGACGCCTTCAAGCAGTCTGGTGGACACCATTCTTAGCAGCTACAGTTGATAGAATATTGCATGAATGTGAAGTGTGTGCAAAATATAATGTGAGGAAAACATTTTTAGTTCCAATAGCACATATTCCCCAGCCTGACGGCCCTTTCAGGCATTTAATAATAGACTATGTCGACATGACTCAGCGGATAGGACGGTGGAGATATATTTTGGTCATGATTGACAGGTTCAGTCGGTGGGTTGAAGCAGTACCAACAGCACAACCGGATTGTAAATCCGTAATCAAGTTTTTGTGCAAAGAGGTTTTTCCACGATTTGGTCTACCTGACACCATAAGCTCAGACAATGGACCGCATTTTGTAGCACAACTCAGCAAAATAACATTTGAAATGTTAGGAATAAAGCAGAAATTTGGCTGTGTGTATAGGCCGACAGCTCAGTCACCCGTGGAACGAGCTAACGGAATTCTGAAGGCAAAATTAGCTAAGATTCTGGCAGACAGCAAAGGAAAGCTTAACTGGGTTGAGGCTCTACCATTGGCTCTAATGTGCATGAGATCACAAACTAACAGACTAACGCATCTAACACCTCACGAGATGCTAACAGGGAGACCTATGCCTGTGCCCTACTTAAGAGGTCCGTATGATGGACCTCCACTAGAACAGTTGGAGAAAGAACTAACGAGTTTTGTCCACCATTTGTCTCGTATCCACAAGGTTATATTCCAACAGGTAAAAGGTGCCACAGAAGAAAGGGAAGCCGCCATCCCAGAGCTGTTGCAGAAAGTGCGTCCAGGACAGTGGGTGTACGTGAAAGTGTTCAAAAGAAAGTGGGATCAACCTAGACGCGAGGGCCCTTTTAAGGTCGTCTTAGCAACCCCAACAGCACTAAAAGTTGAAGGTAAGAAAGTTTGGTTCCACCTCAACCACTGCTATAGAGCGGAAGACCCGGCAGGGACGGCTGAAGCATACAGGAGAGAAGCGCGCCCTGGGTCAAGAAAAGGGGACGGTGACACCGCCCCGCAGCAAGCTAGACGATCACAGAGCCCTCAGGGAGAAAGACGATCCCAGAGACTGGCTGCCAGACGGGCTTGTAGCATCACAGCAAATAGTAGGACGCTAGCAGCAAGACAGGAAAGTGAACCAAATACAGACAACACAAACAATGAGCAGCCCACAGGTTCAGCTGAAAATACAGCAGAAGGTCTGGAGGGACAATAACGATAAGAGACAGACCCAGATAGAGGAGCGTCAGGAACATAGAGAAAGAAGAGCACATAGGGGGAGCTTATGGGGAATAGGACTACTGATTTTGATCTTACTTATGTATAGATACTCCCTACAAAACATCATAGCATTGGAATCAATAATAGAGCGAAGGCTGTTAATTCACTGCGCACTAGCAGCAGGAACTATAGCTGTACAACAAGGTAAATTGCCACCAGATAAATTAACAGAGATAGTCTATGCTAGATCGCATATTGAACTAATCTATGCCAGACCAGCTGTAACCGACCAACCATTGACTTTGAGCTTAGAAGTCATTAAATTAGACAATCCTCCTGCAGACGAGCGGTGCACGGTTGAAGGGGTGGTGAGAGTAATGGTTAAATGTTCATCGAACCAGTGCACAGAAGTGGACATGGTAGTATCCGCATCCAAAACTAACCTAACAAAAGCTCACCAGAATGAACGTAAAAATAGAAGCCTACGAAGGGGAATAGGGAATTTGAAAACAACAGGATGGGGGCAGAATTTGTTTTACCGATGGATGCAGTTCTCAGCTAAACAGGTACAACCACAGGACTGTGTAACATGCTATAATGCCAAGCGAGTACCCCAGATAGTGCCTCTTCCAGGTTTGCATATAAAAGAATGTGAGGATAAGTTAAATTGCTTCACATACTGCGTATTCATGAGAGCTGGAGGACAAGGAATATGGACGGAGGATGAGCGAATTTGCCCAAGATGGATGCTAACTGAGCTCGAGCCCTGGGTACCACCGGTAGTTCACTTGGCAAAGGAGACAGTGTTTCCACAGTGTATTGCACGTGGTAGGGCTATGGTGGAGGCACTGCTCTACAATGGAACAGACCCACATATACAATGTTGGTGGGAAGACGCTAATATTCCAAGGGCAAACCATACAGTGGTACGAAGGCTAAAAAGGTGTAACACAACTGAGAGGGCAAAGGTACAATGTCAGCAAATAGTAACGGACGGAGGGTATTTCCTCGTTAATCACAATAATGTGATTAAATTCTTCCGAGTACCCGTCCTTAGAAAAGGAACACGACCGCTAGGTGATATATTCTGGTTGTGTGATGACGATAACCAGGTAAAAGTAGTATTACCGACATGGTGGACAGGAATCTGTGCACCAGTTATATTGACCGGGCAGGTAACAGTACTAGGCACGTTGCCCTTAGAGAGTAATAGAACTAAGAGAAGTATCGATAATCAGTGGGAGGATTGGACAACAAATAGTCAGGTCTACATTGCATGGAATCAAGAACCACATGGCATACCGGAAGAACATAAAGCCATAGGAGAGGATTGGATTATCTCGGGTCAAGTGTCAGGAATGATACCGATTTGGGGAACAATGATAAATGCACAATACATTGCGCGTAACAGCAGATGGGTAAACAACTTGTGGTACAACCAGCAGCGATTTATGAACTGGACCGTGGCAACAATTGACACTCTGCGTGATCAACTACACAAAACCTCTCTAATGACCCTACAGAACAGATTTGCCTTAGACATAATACTAGCGGAAGAACAGGGAGTATGTAGCATGGTAGGAGAAGAGTGTTGTACAGCTATCCCTCTGCATACAGGGGAAAACGGAAACCTCACAAAGTTACTAAACTACATGAAAGGGATAAGAGACGAACATGTTAAACAGTCCAATTGGAATACTAGGATCCAATCCATATGGGAGTTTTTCAATAAATTAACTTGGAAAGGAATCCTACGAATAATTGGAATGATAATGGGAACACTGCTTATGATAGTTGTAGTAATTGCATGCTTTGTGTTTCCTTTGATTAAGCTAATGATCGGGAAGGGACTCGCATTAGTGACCGGACAGTTTCCCCTTCACGTCCACAATAACGTGGAGGTTGGAATAGCTATGACAGAGGTTGACAGCAAACTGTTGAACCAATCAGACTATGAGTATAACCCCATAGGAGACGATAAGTTTTATCAGAACTGGCACCTCGACGTATAAAACAAATATCCAAAATGGCAGAACGCGTAATAAAAAGAAAAACACGTAAGAAAAACAAAGGTAAAATGGATAAACGATATAACAAAGAACTTCAGTCAGTGTTAGACTTATTACCATATGGACCCATCCACCTTCATAAGTCTAAAACTATTCTACAATATTTTGGCTATTCAGTGCAATCGGAGGGATATCCATTGCTGTCATCACCCCACATCATTCGCTTTGCAGAAGTTCAGTGTAGGAAATGGCGTACATATAACCATGTATTATATAAAGGAATTTGTGTGGAACGTAGTACAGTAACATTAGAGTATACCTATGACTTGGTACAGTTGAGTTGGAAACGTTGCATGCCATTATTCACCAAGGGGGAGATAGAGGTTATCACGGTGAGGTTAGGACACACCATACTATTCAGTACTCACACCGCACTGGCAGAGCATGGAAGGAAAGGCGTCAAACATCTCTCTGATAGGTGCAAATGTGCCTATAGTTTATATACTGATAAACTATTAATCTATACTGGAAAACGTAGGGTAGATGTAATGATGGATTATGCTAAAGGATGCTTGATGAAGGTAAACTAATAAAACTCTGGGTTGTCTCACTAGATAAATCATGGCGGAGGGCACAGGCTACAATTGGGCACCCACCCAAGAGAACCATGGCCCATACCCACCATCTCAGACTCATCCTTACTACAGGCTCCCAGTGGCTCCCTATGACCAAAACCAGATGGCTCCAGGCTCGGGGTTCTCCTCTCCGGGATCCTACATGGCGTCTCCAGCATATAATCCGTGGTACCAGCCAGGATGGATGACTCCGCAACCAGGATCCTACGGGGCAGTACCAGGCCTGCAGGGACCCATGGACACGAGACCAGCAGAGCCAGGATGGACGACTGCACAACCAGGACCATCAGGATTTGCAGCACCAGTCTACAATCCAGCCCCACACCCAGTTCCGTTGCCATATCCAGGCGCACAACCACAGCAGCCATCAATGTTGCAAATACTGTTTACGGAGGAGATACCAGCAGATCTAATGCTGCAGCTGGGTGACGTGGGGAACCACGCTCGCCAGCATGAATCATCAAACATCGGTGAGGAACCCTGCTTGACAGATGGATCCTCTGATCTCAACCCCACCACTCCTTCGGTGGACAGTGAGCACGAGAACCATGAGGGCGAGCAGGATGCCCATGGGTCTACGCTGGATGGTTCCAGCCATACATCTCAATCATCCTCTGCTTTCAACGGCTCCATTTCTCCGATGGATGTGGAGCATGAACATCCTGAGGACGTGCAGGGTGTCGATGGCTCTCAGGTGGAGGGCTCAAGCCAGACACCTCAATCTACTGAGAATCCGACCCCCCAGCTGTCCACCATTCAACCCACGAAGAAAGAAGCAGACGGCACCCTACCAGACCTCCTACTGAAATCTCCGGAGGAACTTGCCAACATAAATATGCGAGATTTTCAACGTCTAATAACTGGCATGGCACAAGAGACCGCCGAGGCATTGCGTACAACGAGACGCAAGGCGTTGCAACGACGCTATAGGAAGCGTTTGCAAAATAGGAAAAAGACCCAGTTGCGACAACTCGAGGGAAAGGTTGAAAAACTGACTAAGTCTTTAAGGGTCTGTCATGAAACCCTCAATGCCTACCGCCGACTCCGCGGGGTGGGCATTCGCAACGACCATTCACTGTACTGACTCATATGTTCGGTAACAAACAGAAGAATCCGACCCAGTGTCTGGGTGAGAAAGAAAGAGGACTTGGACACTGTGCCTTATTATCAGGTTTCTTAACACCTGCAGAAGTTATTTTCTTGCTAGATGTGTCGTACAATCAATCAAAATGATACTTTCCAGTTGGAGGTGTCGCATATTCATTTCAGAAGGAATGTCAGTGTTATATGCTCATGGTAAACATGCAACTGATTTTATATACTGGATCATTTATCATTTTATCTCAAGTACATTATGGTGTGAAACATATATGTGTGATTTTTGGTTGCTCAAGTTAGATTAGAAACAAGTGGCTCACTGCATTATTATGTGTCCTTTCACAATATAGGAAAAATCATTTTGTACTTGTCGGATCCATGGTGCCGTGCGAAGCTAAGCTTTTTATGCACATGTCGAACCTATAGGTGTGACTTAAAAAAAGTCCCAAGGGGGAAATGTTGAGACAAATTTTTAGGATGTTTTATAAAGCATAACCTAAGACAAATATATATCATATATTTACACAAAAATCTTCATAAAACTAGTGTGTTTTTGGTTACATTATAATCCAATGCACCATTTAACCTTTTATATATATTAATGTTGATTCTACATAAAATACTGTGTGTCTGATGCATTAGAATAGGAAGGCCTTCCAAGTGTAGAGAGAGGCATGGAGAGCCCTTTGAAGTCAGTGAGCAATGTGTGCCTGGCTTCAGCCCTGCTGTAGAGAAGAGCACTACACAGGCGTGCAAAGAGGGGGGCTGCCTCGCGAGCAGGATGGAAGGCCGAGAATCAGCCTCTCGGATCATATGGGAGTGTTCGTACTCATGAATTGCGAGTGTACACACTCACGAGTTCTAACACCGTAGCGGCGGCAAAAAGAGGAGGGGGACTAGGTAAAAAGGTTAAAGTCGTAAATTTGTCACGGATAAGACCAAAATAACTCAAAATCCCTGACTTCGCAAGAAAATAATTAGTTTTGGGCCTTTTGCCAATTGAGGGTACCGAACATGAAAGAGAATAGTAAATGAAGTCTATAGTATATAAGAGGGCAGGATTTGTCGAGAAGTCAGTCCTTCGTTCGAACTGACGACTCGTGTTTGTTTTTGACGACTGAAATAAACACTTTTGCATCAAACTCTGAAAACTTCTCCAGTGCGATTTTTGACCTGTTTTTGAAGATTCCAGTTGACTCTGATTTATAAGAAGAATTGAAGAAAAAGAAACCGTCTATTATCGGCCCGAGACAGTTTTTATTACGCTTCAATAGTAATATATAGTATTATTTTCTATTATCACCAAATAAATGTGTATTATTTGGTGACAGATTACAGTTTATATCTGGTGTTGGGAGTGTTCACTGAAGTGATTGAAAATAAAGATCATTAATGAATAATGTATGAAGTGTTTAGTTGACACACGTTAGTGAAGGATATTAAATATTGTACCAACAAAGCAGGAAAACAACCATCAGCTGACTGGTTGGTTGTAAATCAAACTCCCAAACCTGCAGCAGCCTGTAGAGGAGCTGAGATGAAATATAGTCACGTGTTTCCACACTGGGACAATATGCTCATTATGTCTAATGAATGAAAATCACTGTAATCTCTAAAACAACATGATTAATAGCACTGAATTAACCACAACACACTATTTATATAAAACATCAACAACTTCAATACTGACATTATAAAGTGTTTCTAATAAATATAGTTGTGGACAAGAGACGCTTTGTGTTAACTTGATGTTTTTATATTGTCTCACTACCTGTTTCTGAGCGGCTCACTGAAGGTTCACACAATATGTCTGTACATTTATAACATAAAGTCACTTTGTACACCTGTTTACATTTCTATCCAATCAAATTCACAGACATGTGGCCTCCTTCTGACACCGATCAGCTGTTAATGAAACCAGTTTGGTTCCATCAGTGAGGCAGTAACATCAGGAGATCAAACACACACCAGATCTGACAATGACCACAGAACAGAACCAGACTAATAAAAGGTCAACTATATACTGTTTCATAACTTCAGTAAAGGGTTAAAGATATTGAAAGATTCAAACTTCCTGGATCAATAACTCATAAGTTAAAGGTTGTTAAAACACCACGAGGGCTCTACTGAAGTTAGTTATTCTGCAGTCATGTCTTCTTCCCTGAGAAACACTCTGTTATTGTTTCTAATAACTAGGTCCTGATCCATGTCCATCACCTTCAGGTACACAGCAGCACCGTCCTCACACAAGCTCTTATTTTGAAAATGGAAACTTCCGGTTGCAGAATATGTTTCTGTCTCCTGGTGATTTTTATTTTTTTGTTTTTAGAAATAGAAAATGGAAATCAACGCGTTTTTTTTTTAAGTTTAGTCCATCCCTTTGTGACCCTGATTAAGAAAAACGCCTTTATCTTAATTTTAATTTTTGTATTTTAATTTTAATTTTAGTATTTTAATTTTAATTTTAGTATTTTAAAACAAAAATCAAATAATCCTTTTGTTGTTGTTTAATATCCGTTCGTGAAAAGGAGAATGTAAAGAGCTAAAGATCCACTGAGCCTGTCTGTCTATCTATTGAAGAGAAGTTGTTCTAATGTGTTCGGAAGTCCTGGAAGTAAACATGAACCTTAAAGTGATATATACAGTATATACAGTAGACCTTAATTTAATAATCAGTGTGAACTGACCTGCTGCTGCTCCATGGAGGAGGATTATTATCAGGAGAGTCCCTATCAACGTGTTCATGGTGAAGCTCTGAGAGGACAGAGACTCTGATACCGACCTCCAGCTCGAGCTCCGGGACTGAATGAAGAGGAGACGAGGAGAGGCGATGACGTCAACCTCCATCTGAGCCAATGGGAATTTAACATCAGCATCGACGTCACTCGTAGCTGGGTAAAACGGACCCAGACAGGTTTTCCACGACAGGGAAGGTAGAATAATGTTCCTTTTTCTGCTTTTTTTACAGAATAAATTCAAATGTACAAACACCATGTGGTAAAGATCATTAGATCAGAGTAAAAGGACTCACAGAACAAAACAGAGAAGAAACAAAACACACAAGAAACTGAAATATAACATGAAAATATATATGAAAATAATAATACAATAAATGAAGGGCTGTACTTGTAAATTACATTCTTCTATTATGCTGAGAAGGTTCATTGCATTTTTGTATTTCATGACTTTAAGGGCTTTTATGTAAGAAAGAAAGTCAGAATGAAACACATTCAACTTTTAGGTTTCACTTTCATATTCTTGGATTTGTGCGAATAAAATTCTCCAGGAATGAGAATGTTATTAACCAGAAAGTCATCTTTGTTATTGTCCATGAGAGACCATAAACAATGTCCTTAAGAGAAAAGTTTGTTTGAGCCTGTGGAGGAGGATGGGGAGACATTATTATTATTATTATCATTATTATTGTTATTATTATTATTATTATTATTATTATTATTATTATTATTATTATTCTGCTGTCTCAGCTGTGTTCTCATATAAAGGAGGATTTGACCTTCTGCTGCTCAGCTCTTCTATCTGCAGAAATGTATGATGATATGTTTCTAAACTACGCTCACTTTTCACTTTCTCAAATTAACAAATAATAATAATCAACCTCTATGAATTTTAATTTTAACCATCAGAGTTTGTATTAAATATAAACAGGTACACAACATTACATCTAGTGGTTAAGATTTTAATCTGTAACATGTTTATTTTTTATGGTTTTCATCACTTGTTGTCAGCAACATTACAATAACCTTCTTTTTATACATTTTGATTTTTTAAATTCTATAATATTTTTAAGACATTTAAATTAATTTTCATCAGACTTTGTGCATCATTGTAAATATTGATAGAAAAACTTTTTTTTAATAAAAGAAATAGGGGATCTCATTACTTTCTCTACACTCTGAAGAAATGTAGACAGTAACCACAGATGTTAGTCTTCATACACAAAAAAATATAAAATTATTTATGACAGATATTGCACTTCTAATGTCTAATGTCTTTAAGGACATGTTGCAGAAATTACATATTTGACAATATGTCAGATAAATGTCAGCTAGCGAGGTGTGCTACGTTAGCTTTGACTCTTATCATCTAATATCCATGAATTCAACAGTAATATGAAGTTATTGTTTAATATGTCAGATAAATGAGGATTGATAAGGAGGGACCGCTGGCTGCTGCCGCGCCTGCTCCGTGATTTGTTTGTTTGTTTATTTGATCTGTTTGCTTAAACCTGCTTGTTGTATACTGCTTGATGTTCTGGTTCGCTGCTGAAGTAGTTCAACAGTCTGGTTTTCTCTGTGTCTTCGGCTCTACTGTGTTTAACTTTACACTCGGTAGCCTGCAGGACTCACCTGTGAGGGACTGTCGGGTCTCCTCTGTGCTCTCTGTGGCTGGATAACCTGATCTGATCTGCCTCCACACACCTGATCGAAGCTGTCTGCTGTTTATTCTGCCTGCTCTCCGGGGTCCCAAGTGATTCCTGTTGGCTACCGCTAACACGGAGGTCGCTCCGCCACAGAGCGCGGTCCCTTCCCACCGGTTAACCTGCTGCACGTCCCGGTGGCGTGTTTCTGTCTCCCCGCCCGGGTGGAGCCTGCAGCCAACACACTCGACTCCTCTACCTCTACCTGGCTGGCTTCTTAGCCTCATCATCATCATCTGGATTACAGTGAAGAACTCTCCACTCCATCATGTTGGTCCTTAAACTACTCATCTGGATCGCTCTGTGTTTCACCATCACAAGCGCCATCCTGCCGCTGAAATACTCTGCAACGGAGCTGCTGTCTCTCCGATCCCACTACACGATCCCTCCAGCTCTGTTTACTCATCGTGACATCCTCAAACGACCCAGATATGTGCATCGTGGATCACGTCGGAACTTTCACTACATCAAGCACAATAACAACACAAGTATTCGCTCATTCTGGTCCACTGAGCCCCCCCCCCCCCCCCCCTCGCACTGCCACCCGTACTGTCAATCACAGTGTGTTATCCCCCTGCACAAAGCACACCTATGCACCACTTAACTGTTTAAAACTGGCTCTCTATAACATCAGATCTCTCACTAGCAAGGGTCTGCTGGTTCATGAGTTTATTTTAGACAATAAACTGGACTTTTTCTGCCTCACTGAGACCTGGCAACAGCCAAACGACTTCTCCCAGCTTAATGAAGCTGTCCCACCTGGCTTTGCATATCTTAGCAAACCCCGTGGTTCCGGGAGGGGGGGGGGGGGGGTCTTGCTGTGCTCCATCGTGAGAGCATTAAAGTCAGTCCAGTCACCGTCCCTCATCATTCCACTTTTGAATGTTTAGCTGTAAAACTCTCAGGCTCCTCACCCATCATTATTATCACCATCTACAGACCAACAAAGCCCTCTGCCGTCTTTCTCACTGAACTCTCAGCATTATTAACTTCTGTGTGTGCCATGTCTCCTACTGTCATCCTTTTGGGTGACTTCAACATCCATATCGATAACCCTTCCAGCGATCTTACCAATGATTTCATCTCACTCCTTGAATGTCTCAATATCACACAACATGTCAATTTCCCAACCCATAACAAAGGTCACATACTTGATTTAATCTGCTGCACTGGTATCACCTCTCATAAGCTCACTGATGCTGACCTCCCCATCTCTGACCACAAGGCTGTACTATTTCACATTCACCCCCCCCTATCAAAAATAAAAGAGCAACGGTCCATCTCCTTCAGAAACATTAAACACATCAACCCCACAGATCTCATCACCCTTATTAACTCCTCCCCCAGTTCCCCCCCCCCCATTCCTCCTCCCCTGCTGAACTGGTGAGTCACTACAGTAACTGTCTCTCCTCCTCCCTGAAAACCTGCAGAGTCTCCTTCATCCACACCGCTCCCTGGTACACCGCTGACCTCCGCCTCCTTAAAACCACCGGTCGCCGACTCGAGCGGCTGTCCAAAAAGACTGGACTTTCAGTACACATCCAACAATACACAGAACACTTACACCTCTACAAGAACGCTCTCTCCATCGCCAAATCCTCCTACTACTCCAACCTCATCAGTACCGGTCTAGGTAACACCAGAACCCTCTTCTCTACAGTCAACCACCTTCTTCAGCCTCCAAGAACGCTCCCCCCAAATATCCCCGCTGATCACTGCACTGCCTTTCTGCAATTCTTTGAAAACAAAATCAACACCATCCACCAACAGCTGGCCTCATCCTGCCCCCCCCATGTGACCCACCCTGGATGGTTACCTCCTGCCAAACACTCATCAGAACCCTTTCCAACTTCACACCAGCAACAGAATCTACCATCTCTGAGCTCATCCATAAAGCCAAACCCACTACCTTTCAGCTCGATCCCCTCCCCATTATCCTCGTCAAAGCCTGTCTGCCCTCCATCTCCCCCATGATCAGAAGAATAATTAACTCCTCCCTCACCACCGGTATTGTACCCCCCACCCTCAAAACCGCTGCAATCACACCAACGCTCAAAAAACCTGGTACTGACCCAGCTGATCTGAACCACTACAGGCCCATCTCCAACCTCACCTTCATCTCTAAAACACTCGAGAGCGGTTGCCGCTCAACTTCAGTCCCACTTCGACTCAAACAACCTCCATGAATCATTCCAATCTGGTTTCCGCCCCAAACACAGTACTGAAACAGCTCTGGTCAAAATCACTAACGACCTCCTCCGTGCAGCTGACTCTGGACTGCTCACCATCCTCATCCTCCTCGATCTTACTGTTGCCTTTGACACCATCTCCCCCCCACTACTCATCAATCGTCTGGCTGATATCGGAATCACTGGTGTTGCACTCACATAGCTTTCCTCATATCTCACCGACCGACAACAATATGTACAACTGAGCAACCACAGGTCAAGGTGTTCCGCTGTTTCACAGGGTGTCCCCCAGGGGTCAGTATTGGGTCCACTTCTATTCATCATTTACCTCCTTCCCCTTGGCACTATCCTCCGTCATCACAATGTCCACTTCCACTGCTATGCCGACAACACACAGGTCTACATTTCAACAGAACCCACCGCCGCCCTCCTCCCTCACCACCTGCTTACAGGACATCAGGAGCTGGATGAGCAGGAACTTTCTCAGGCTCAATGGAGACAAAACAGAGGCCCTGCTCATCGGCTCCAAAAACAGCCTCTCCAAAGCCCATAACACCACTGCCCCAAAACTCTTCACTGATGGCTTCTCCGTCCTCTTCTCCACCCATGTCAAGAGCCTTGGGGTCACCCTACACAGCACCCTCTCTTTTGCACCCCACATAAAAAACGTCACCCGGACTGCTTTCTTCCACCTCCGCAACATCTCCAGACTCCGCCCATCCCTGTCCCATTCCAGCACAGAAATCTTGGTCCACGCATTCGTCACATCCCGGATCGATTACTGCAACGCTGTCCTCTCTGGCCTTCCCACCAAACTGCTCAACAGACTCCAAATCATTCAGAACTCTGCCGCCCGAATCATCACCCGCACCAGATCCTCCGACCACATCACCCCCCCATCCTCATACAACTACACTGGCTCCCTGTTCAATACCGGATTGACTTCAAAAACCTTCTGCTCACCTACAAAGCCCTCCACAACCTCCCCCCCACCTCCCTCACTGACCTCCTTCAGGAGTTCACCCCCTCCCGATCCCTGCGCTCATCTTCAGCTGGTCTTCTGCCCCCCCCCCCCTCACGCCTCAGCACCATGGGAGCTCGGGCGTTCAGCTGCACTGCTCCCAGGCTCTGGAACTCCCTCCCTCCTCACATCCGGCAGTCTGACACTATCACAACATTCAAATCTCACCTCAAAACTCACCTGTTCAAACTGGCATATTCTCTGTAGTATTTCCATCAGTCCATCACATGTGTTTCCCTAAATGTATCTCTGTCATGTCGGGCTGTTTTTATCTGTTTGACTATTATTATATCTTTGTAAGGTGTCCTTGAGTGTCCTGAAAGGCCCCACCAAATAAAATGTATTATTATTATAAATGTCAGCTAGCGAGGTGTGCTACGTTAGCCTTGACTCTTAGCATCTAATATCCATGAATTCAACAGTAATATGAAGTTATTGTTTAAATGTTATTGAGCTGTATGGTGAGAAGAAGAAGAAGAAGAGGTGATGTTCACCTTGTTTTTCTGGATCTTGAGGGTCACCTGTGTGGGCGTCCCAACCTGTCATCCATGTGCTCACCTGATAACTTCTGTTTCCATGGAAACCAGCTTTGTTCGGCTTTGAGTAAAACTTTTACTGTGGTATTTGTTCAGTGTCACGGTAAGGACTGTGGGACAGGAACATTTAGATGAACAAAAATCATATCAATGATTAGTAAAAAAAATAAATAATGTAAATATGGTGTAAAGTAATATTATATGAAATAATTACATTTGAAATAATATCATATTATAACTGAATTAACTCATTTATCTCAACATTGAGACCACAGTTGTGGGACATGAAGAAAAGTGTTGTTTGGACCCATAAAACGCTTCATACATTTTATTAAATTAGATTATTTAGTAATTATTCTTTATGTCAATATGGGTAATAACACTGTGTAATATATTTATCAAACATTACACTGCAAATTATAACAAAAGTCCAAAATGTAATTGCTGGGACTTAAAAATGCCATTAATGTCAGAAACAGCCATGGATGTTGTGGGAGGTCAGAGGTCAGAGGTCAGAGGTCACGTCCTCTGCAGTAGTGTCTGAAAACAGCAACCAACAGATCCAGGTGTTGTTTCCTTGATGTTCTAGAGAGCAGATGTGGTTCACAGCTGTACAGTTTCTCACTGTGGACTCTTATTATCTGCTCTTTAAACACATCTGTGTGACATCAAACCATGTGGTTATTAAATGAGATGGAGGGAACATCTTATATCCAATAAGGTGTTTTATATATGTGTCTTCAGTACAGGCCTACACACTGGTGTTGGCTCACATCAGGCCGATACTATCAGCACAGACAACATAATAAAACACCAGATAGTTTCTATCAAACAATATCTGACCTCAGAGTTTGACTTTGAAATGAAAACAAGAAGCAGATGAATGAAAGCAAAGCAGAAAGAGAGTCAGAGATCAGATCAGTTCAGCTCTGTCCTGAACTCATTCACAGCTGTGGACGCTGAAAACTGCTGGAACAAGAGAAATGTAAAACCTCTGTTGATGTTTGAACACCTGATGCTGTTTTTCATTTTGCTCTCACTTTGGAACTGTTTCAACCTTCACTTATTGTTGTTGAAGCACTTTATAAAAGGTCACAGGATTTAGGTTAAATAAGAAAACTCTGATCTTTTCTTCTCACTTCACATGATCAAACTCTCTGCCCTTCACCTCGTAAGGCTCGGTTCTAACAGCATTCCTTAATGACATTTCACCTTGATATCACGTTTTTATATTGAACTAGTGCATTACCTGATGAGAACAGGCTGAATATTTGTTCTGTGGTGTTGCTGCTCAAACAAACAACTTCACTCTACACACTGAGCTTCCTTTGTTCCTGAGCAATACACCTGCCATGACATAGAAGCATCACACACCCAGGTCACAGCTACTCACAGTCAGAAACACCAGTGAAATCCACTCTGATTCACAGTTAAAACCACCAGGGACAGATTTACTGTTCAGGTAGGAAACTGTCTGGAGCCCCAACTAGAAGAGCCACAAACAGCTCTACATTTATTATGATGTTTACATATAAAAAGTATTGAATTATGTTACTATTATAACTCATGGTGCCCTAAAATAACTGACAAAAGGCCACATTTGAGCTCATTATCATATATGACCATATATTATCATATAGTTCTGAATCAGGACCTCATTTTTTTGGATCAAGTACTTTGTGAAAAACAAAAGTCCAAATGTTACAGCTGTTATTTCAGTGTTTCAGAACAATATCAACTCAACAATCTTCTGCTGCTCGTGTCATTTTCAGGTTGTAGTTACGGGTTGTGAAGATTAATGAGGCTAGCTGGTTTAATGTAAACTATAATTCAGCAGCTCCCACTAACAATGGAAGTATTTGTGGCTCCTCATCACCCAACAACAGGTGATCACAGAAACCAAACTTCAGTCTAGGAGCTGTAATAATAAAAGCTAAATTTAATGAGGTTTGATAAAATGCTGTGTAACCTCTCTAGTAGTATAATATAAGCATTTACTTTGCCAACAAATATAAATGATATTAAATGACCTCTAACGTGGTTCTTTAGCAGATGTTCAGAACAAAAACAAGAAAACAAGCAGCATTAAAGGTAAAACAGGATGATGCTCTATGCTGGTGTCAACACCGTCACTCCCTTCAGATGGAGGGACGTTTTAGGTCATTCAGTCTGAAGGGAGACCGGTCCATGGAATAAGCAGTCAGCACATTCAGGGTCAAACATCACTTCTTTGACATTCAAAGTGATTTTTTTTTATGTTCCAGGAGTTGTTATGATTCTGGTGTCTGAACAGTTACAGACAACACGTGTGTGTTAGTGCTTTAGGAAGTCCAAAGGTCAAAGGTCAACGTTATTATCCCGCAAGGGGAAATTAATATGGTCATACACGTCTCATAAAAACATATAAAACTTCACACACTCCCAGGATCAAAGGCCTATATCCAGTATATATAGGGTGGGCTGCAGCCTATTTACCTCTCCTTTAGAAGTCTAAATGCCGTCGGCACAAAAGATTTGTTAAACCTCGTTGTTCTAATTTTTTTCTGCAGGAATCTGCTTGATCTGCTACTCCTTCTGAATTTCTGATGGAGAGGATGGGTAGGATTGTTGAGAATCTGATCAGCTTTTTTTAGAATAAGGTCCCTATACAGCTGTGCTGCAGACAGCTGATCGATCCCAATGATCCTACCTGCTGTATTGATCATGCGCTGCAGTTTGACATGATCTTGAGCATATTACCAAAGGTGCAAATCAGACCGAACGACAGAACGCTCTGCAAAACAGTATTGTAGAACATTTGAAGAATACAACGTTCAACTCTAAAATGATTCAATATCCTAAGAAAGAACAGCCTCTGTTGTAGTTTATTAGACTTACTTTGTGCACATGCACTGAATTTTAAGTGGTCATCGATTTCAACTCCAAGGTATTTATAACTTGAGACCCGCTCAACTAATTCTCCCTTAATCTTGGCAGGAGGAACCGTTATCTTATTCTTACTAAAATCTATGACCATCTCTTTGGTTTTTTTAACGTTGATCTCAAGATAATTATCTGAGCACCATTGGATAAAGCTCTGTGTTTCCCTCTCAAAACCATCAACTTAGTCAAAGTCAGCAGCGCGTCTTCAACACCTCTCTCCACTCGGTAGGCAAAATGTTCAGGGTCTAGAGAAGATGAGACTTCAGAAAGAAGTTGTTTTGACAAGATTTTTTCAAAACATTTCATTGCTGCGGATGTTAAAGTAACAGATCGTTAAGTTCTTTAGGTCTATTATTTTTAGGCACCGGCACTATTGTTGATCTTTTCCACAGGTTAGGGACAACTCCCGTGTCTATTGACTGCTGGAACAGCCTCTGAAAAGGTCGTGCCAACTGATCCGCACATACCCGTAGTGCCTTGCAACTAATATAGTCCGGCCCGTGTGCTTTGTGAGGATTTACACGTCTAAAATGTGATCTGACATCATCTATGGAGATTTCGATGTGTGAATTCACCATGTCCCTTACTTCCATAATGGCCTTATCCTGCTCCAATTTAAAATCTTGTGAATCAAATCTACAAAAAAACTTATTGAAATCATTTGCCATATCAAGGTCATTATCAGCCATCATGCCTTGACTCTTAGGCTTATATCCTGTGATTGTTTGTAGCCCTTGCCATGCTTTCCTGGCGTCCTCTTTAAAGAAACCTTCTAATTTATGTTTATATGCTGTCTTGCACTCAATAATCTTGCTTTTAATCTTCTTCTGCACAAATTTTTTTTCCTCTTTGCTTCCACCCAACCTAAACAGGCACTTTTTCTCATTAAGGAGTTGCTTTAGCTCTGGAGTCACCCAAGGCTTGTTGTTCGAAAAGACCTTGATAGTCTTTTTGGGAATAATCATGTCCTCGCAGAATTTTATGTATCCTGAGATAGCAAGCGCTGTGTCATCGATGTTATCAGTCCTGTCTGTCACAACGTCCCAGTCCGAGGACTCCAGGCAATCCTGTTCATACCAGGTGTGAACAGGGCCTCTGAGGACGCATGTTAATACCAGGTGTGAACAGGGACTATGAGGACGCATGTTAATACCAGGTGTGAACAGGGCCTCTGAGGACGCATGTTAATACCAGGTGTGAACAGGGCCTCTGAGGACGCATGTTAATACCAGGTGTGAGCAGGGCCTCTGAGGACACATGTAAATACCAGGTGTGAACAGGGCCTCTGAGGACACATGTAAATACCAGGTGTGAACAGGGCCTCTGAGGACACATGTTAATACCAGGTGTGAACAGGGCCTCTGAGGACACATGTTAATACCAGGTGTGAACAGGGCCTCTGAGGACGCATGTTAATACCAGGTGTGAGCAGGGCCTCTGAGGACACATGTAAATACCAGGTGTGAACAGGGACTATGAGGACGCATGTTAATACCAGGTGTGAACAGGGCCTCTGAGGACACATGTAAATACCAGGTGTGAACAGGGACTCTGAGGACACATGTTAATACCAGGTGTGAACAGGGACTCTGAGATGCATGTTAATACCAGGTGTGAACAGGGACTCTGGGGACACGTGTTAACACCAGGTGTGAACAGGATCTCTGAGGACGCATGTTAATACCAGGTGTGAACAGGGCCTCTGAGGACACATGTTAATACCAGGTGTGAACAGGACCTCTGAGGACGCATGTTAATACCAGGTGTGAACAGGGACTCTGAGGACACATGTTAATACCAGGTGTGAACAGGGACTCTGAGGACACATGTTAATACCAGGTGTGAACAGGGCCTCTGAGGACGCATGTTAATACCAGGTGTGAACAGGGACTCTGGGGACACGTGTTAACACCAGGTGTGAACAGGATCTCTGAGGACGCATGTTAATACCAGGTGTGAACAGGGCCTCTGAGGACACATGTTAATACCAGGTGTGAACAGGACCTCTGAGGACGCATGTTAATACCAGGTGTGAACACGGACTCTGAGGACACATGTTAATACCAGGTGTGAACAGGGCCTCTGAGGACGCATGTTAATACCAGGTGTGAACAGGGACTCTGGGGACACGTGTTAACACCAGGTGTGAACAGGATCTCTGAGGACGCATGTTAATACCAGGTGTGAACAGGGCCTCTGAGGACGCATGTTAATACCAGGTGTGAACAGACCTCTGAGGACACATGTTAATACCAGGTGTGAACAGGGCCTCTGATGACTCCTGTTAATACCAGGTGTGAACAGGGCCTCTGATGACTCCTGTTAATACCAGGTGTGAACAGGGCCTCTGATGACTCCTGTTAATACCAGGTGTGAACAGACCTCTGAGGACACGTTAATACCAGGTGTGAACAGACCTCTGAGGACACATGTTAATACCAGGTGTGAACGGACCTCTGAGGACACATGTTAACACCAGGTGTGAACAGGGACTATGAGGACGCATGTTAATACCAGATGTGAACAGGGCCTCTGAGGACACATGTTAATACCAGGTGTGAACAGGGCCTCAGATTATAGTTTGAACTTGTTGTGTAAATCTCATATAAACTGTAATCTGGATCAATTAAAAGATAATCATATCGACTCATCAACTTTTAACTTTTTCTAGGATGTGATTGGTTCACGTTCTAGGATGCTTCATCCTCTGTCATGCTGCACTGAAGCAACCTCTCTCTGAAGTGTGTGGGGGGGTTATTTGATAACCTCACTTCAGTGATCGACAGGTGTGATTGACAGACTAGGCGTACCCCATATGGCTCAACTTACTCCTCATTGGGGACAAGTTGAGCCAAGAGACCACTTTATTTAAAAATTGATTATTTTATATCCAAAGTGATTATTCCTGAGGATCCACCACATCCTGAACTATATGTTCCTGTTTTACTGTCATTCCTTCTCTTTAACCTTTGTGTGGTGTTCATGTTTTTGTTACTCATTCAATGTTCGTGGGTCTAGTGGACCCACGAACATTATTGGGTTTTTAAATCAATACAGCCATAACAATTTATGTAAAAATACTGACTACTCTGGCGGTGTGAAACGGACTTAAAAAAATAAATATAAATACATAATTCAATTTATTAAATCATCTTCGGGGCACCACTCTTTGAAACAAAGAGAAAATTATAGCAAATTAATGTAGTCTCATAGATAAGTCTCATTAAAGGGACTGTTTGTAACTTCTTATACGTATAAATCATTGCGGGTCGGTGTCTCATGCGCGCTCACGTGTGGCTACGCTGTTCAGACTCAGACTCCAACACAAACTACACGGAGGCACCAAAACCTCAAAGTTATATCTAGTGAAGCCCGTCTGTTAAACAGTGTTGGCCGCGGTCGGAGGACGCGGGGGAGACTGTAGTCTTGGTCTCCAGGGCCGGAGTCTCTGCTGAACTCTGCCTTCCTGCCTTCCTTCACTCACACACCGCGCTCGTTCTCAGCTCGCTCCACCTCTCACGTGCACGCGCGCACACTACACACTGCAGAAGAGTTAGTTTAGCTCTGAGAATATCTAGTGAATGTACAGTGGAAGTTTGTGCAGAAATAAATGCTGCAGCTCCTCCAGACCAACAGAGGTTTCCCGTGTCTTGTGAAGTGACGGGGCTCCGGAGAGAGTTACGTTATCGTCTCCTACCGGGTCGGGAGGCTGAAGCAGGAAAAGCCAACACTAGGATCAGCATTGATTCATGGAGAGACCTTCGTCTGGTCAGCTAACATTACTGCCAAGCAGGTGAAATATATAGTGATATTGTGGTTTTAGCTGACGTGTCGACTCGCTGTTTTACGGATCCTCGTTCACATTCAGGTAGCTCGTGCACACGGGCGAGCGTGAGCAACAGGACGCTGACTGTCATTGACCACACACCACCATGTCACTGTTGCAACCAATTTCTGATTCTTACAAACAGTCCCTTTAAGTATGCTAAACTATCAATTTGGAACTTTGATTAATAATTACATTAATAACTATAACCCCAAATCACTATATCAATAGATAAGTAACGGTTGATGTTATATACTGGTTCAACTGGTGGACTCAAATGCAGCACACAGGGCACGGGTAAGTATAAAAGGTAACAAGATTTATTACAATAAATTTAGATATGAATTGTTCAGTGGGGGCTGGGGCGTCCAACGAGACACGGCTTGTGTCGAAGAGGAGGAAGCGCGACACCAGATAGAACCTCCAAGGATCCACACGACGACGGTAATTATAATACCTCTTTCCTCCAGAGCTCTGAACAACGTTGGAGAGTGAGCAGGCAGGTAGGTGACGGACAGGAATGGAACGGAGACAGCTGGCAGGTCGGCAGGACTGAGCAGAGAACAAAAACACAATGTTACACAGGATTCACTGGTGAAGCAAACAAAGGAATTCCACAAACGGAGCACGAGGTTAGTTAGCCTGAGTGTACAAATACCACGAGAGGTGATGTAACGATCTGGCGATGTCTGAGAGGAAAACCGGGGTTGATATACTGCAGGGTAGTGGATTGATAGGATAATTGCAGTCAGGTGCGCCAGCTTTCTCCGCCCCGGGGGGGGAGAGGGAAGGCCACGCCCACCTGCACTCAGACACACAACAGACAAACAAGGAAGACAGACAGGAGACAAAAGGGTGGGGAAAACACAAGGAAACACTGGGAAAACTACACTAAGAGGCATCATTCCTAACAGTACCCCCCCCCTCAATGGGAGCCTCCAGGCGACCCTCCAGGCCTCTCAGGGTGGGATCTATGAAACTCCCGATCAAGCTCTGCATCCAGAATGTGGGATCTGGGTACCCATGACCTCTCCTCCGGACCGTATCCCTCCCAGTCCACGAGGTACTGGAGACCCTGCCCCGTCGTCTCACATCCAATATACGTCTGACCGTGTAAGCAGGATGGTCATCAATGATCCGGGCGGGTGGAGGGGGTACGGAAGGAGGGACCAGTGGGCTAGAGTGAACAGGTTTCAGCTGAGAGACATGAAAAGAGGGGTGAATCCTGAGGGTCTTGGGTAACTTGAGTCTAACTGTGGTGGGGTTAATGATCCTTTCGATCTCAAATGGTCCAATGTAGCGGGGAGACAGTTTCTTAGAATCAGTCTTAAGAGGAATATTTCTGGAAGATAACCAAACTTGCTGACATGGGACGTAGTTGGGGGCAGGGGTCCGATGACGATCAGCAATCCTCTTATTATTCTCCGCTGTTTGTTGCAAAGCAGCTCGGGCCTCCATCCACACCTTCCGACAGCGTCGAAGATGATGCTGAACCGATGGAACAGCAATCTCCTCCTCCAATGCTGGGAAAGCGGTGGCTGGTACCCTACAGAGCTTTCAAAGGGAGATAAACCAGTAGCAGAGGAGGAGAGTGTGTTATGTGCATATTCGATCCATACTAGTTGTGAGCTCCAGGAGGAGGGATTGGTAGCTGCGACACAGCTTAGCGCTGACTCCAGGTCCTGATTAGCACGTTCCACTTGTCTATTTGTTTGAGGGTGGAAACCGGATGACAGACTGACAGTAGCTCCAAGCGCTTGACAAAAGGTTTTCCAGACTTGAGATATGAACTGAGGGCCCCGGTCCGAAACGATGTCCAGCGGGATACCGTGGAGACGGAAAACATGACTGAAAAGCAGATCCGTCCTGGTGCAGATATCACAAGCCATAACATACTCCTTAGTGTCTCTTGGCAAGAAGAGTGGAAGAATGGAACCTGCGCTCTTAGAGGACTCCTCAGGTGAAAACTGACGAGACAGCGCATCAGGCTTTACATTCTTTGACCCAGGACGGTAAGTGAGAGAAAAGTTAAAGCGACCAAAAAACAATGCCCACCGGGCTTGACGAGAGTTCAGTCGTTTAGCTGATTGAATGTAGGCTAAGTTTTTGTGGTCAGTCCAAACAACAAAAGGAATCTCTGCTCCCTCCAACCAGTGTCTCCACTCCTCCAGCGCCAACTTTACTGCTAATAGTTCACGATTACCCACATCGTAGTTGCGCTCTGCAGGTGACAGGCGGCGAGAGAAGAAGGCGCATGGATGGAGCTTCTGATCAGACCTGGAGCGTTGTGACAACACCGCTCCAACACAAATGTCCGAGGCATCTACCTCAACGATGAACTGGCGGGATGGATCAGGATGTACCAGGATGGGAGCAGAAGTGAAACGGTCCTTCAGGAGAGCGAATGCTTGCTCCGCTTCAGTGCCCCAAGAGAAAGGAACAGAGGGAGAGGTTAGCTTGGTGAGAGGAGCAGCAATCCTGCTGTATTCTCTGATGAAACGCCGGTAAAAGTTGGCAAACCCAAGGAAACGTTGTAATATTTTCCTTGACGTGGGTCTTGGCCACTCAGCCACTGCCTGGACCTTTACCGGGTCCGTCTTCACCTGCCCACTCTCAATGATGTAGCCCAGGAAGCCCACCGAGCTAACATGAAATTCGCACTTCTCCGCCTTCACAAATAACTTGTTCTCAAGTAGTCTTTGGAGTACCTGGCGGACATGGCTCTTATGTTCTGAGAGGTTACGGGAAAAAATCAGAATGTCATCAAGGTACACGAACACAAAACGGTTCAAAAGATCTCTCAAAACATCGTTAACCAAGGCTTGAAATACTGTGGGAGCGTTTGTCAGGCCGAAAGGCATTACCAGGTACTCGAAGTGGCCCAGTGGCGTGTTGAAGGCAGTCTTCCACTCATCTCCCTCCTTGATCCGCACCAGGTGATAAGCATTCCTGAGATCCAATTTGCTGAAGATCTGGGCTCCCTGAAGAGGCTCGAAAGCAGAACTGATTAGCGGCAGACGGTACTTATTCTTCACAGTGATATTGTTCAAACCACGAAAATCAATGCATGGACGAAGAGTCTTATCTTTCTTGCTTACAAAGAAGAAGCTTGCCCCCAGTGGCGAGGAGGACGGCCGTATAATGCCTGCATCCAGTGAGTCGTTGATATATGTCTCCATAGTATCTCTCTCGGGTCGGGACAGGTTATACAGGCGACTCGATGGAAATGTGGCTCCAGGCAACAGTTCCACTGCGCAGTCATAGGGGTGATGAGGTGGCAAGGATAACGCCTTATCCTTACTGAAAGCCTCCCTTAAATCATGATACACAGATGGTACAGAGGTTAAGTCTGATGGTACAGTAGTCTTTGGGGTAAATCTGACCTCAAGAAATGGCAACGCAGATTGCAGGCATTCTGAATGACAAAAAGTACTCCAACTAATGATCTGACCCGTGGACCAGTCAAAGTGAGGGTTGTGTAACTTTAACCACGGGTGTCCCAACACAAGTGGCATCTGAGGAGCGGAAAACACAGAAAACTGAATGTATTCACGGTGGTTACCGGAAAGAATAAGGAGCAGGGGTTCTGTACGGTGAGTTACTTTGGCCAAGATTTTACCATCTAAGGCAGTGACGTTAACTGGTGTCTCTAAGGGCTCAATCTTTATTCCCGCCTGATGCACAACCTCCTTATCTAAAAAACTTTGCTCCGCGCCAGAGTCAATGAGTGCCGATAACGGCAGAGAAAACTGTTGGAGACATAGTTTAGCTGGGAGTTGAGTACGTGGAGGATTACTTTTGGGACCATTAATCTCGCTCACCAGTACCCCCACTGCTACTGATGAGCACGGTCTTTTGGGCGAGAAGGACAGGCAGCCAGGAAGTGACCGATTTGGCCACAGTATATGCACCCACCCGCCTGTATTCTCCTCTGGCGTTCGGCAGGAGAAAGATTTGCTCGGCCGAGCTGCATGGGTTCCTTGGGTGGAGCGGATGGGCTGGAGTGAGTGACGTAGATGGGAGGAGCACTGGGAGCGACTTTCGCGGGAGTGTATAATGCAGCGAGGTGGTTCACGGAAGTCTGGGAATTGTAGTTCTTCTCTCTGCGTCTCTCCCGCATGCGATTGTCTAACCTTACAGACAAATAAACAAGGGAATCAAGAGAGTTAATCTCATCTCGTAAAGCAAGTTCATCCTTCAATTGTTCGTTCAAACCGTGCATGTATATTCCCCGCAGCGCTTCGTCATTCCATCCAGACTCCGCTGCCGGAATCCGGAACTCCACAGAATAGTCTGCCACACTTCTCAAGATGTCTGCATGGCCTACAAACAATATGGCGAGCACTGTAAAACTAGAAAGATGGCTGGATCAAAGATGGCCGCCAGGATTTCACCACATGACCTCTTTGTCCTTTAGAGCACATGGGCTCAGGAAGAACAAAGGGGGTGTTGATTTGAGGGTTGAGGTTCTCTTAATGTGTATGTTTGTGTTTAAAACCAATTCACAGTTTATGTAAGTGATCTTAATGTGTGTCGGATAATGCAGTGGGTTAGAAAAGATGGTTAGTTCGCATGCAAGACTTTGTCTATGTGGCATAACTTAACACATCAGATGTGGCAAAGCCAGCTAACCAAATATCCTGACTACAACAATATCACCACAGTAAAACTCAAATGAATAACATGAAACATATCAATACAGGTACATTCACAAAAGTTAAATTGAACAGTCTTGCTCAGCTGTGTGCAATTGCTAATGCTAAAGTAAAGACCAGTACGTTACCAATCCATGGAAGAAAGGGTTGTAATTCCAAGTTGGAGGAGTTGGAGAAAGCAGACTGGAGAAAGCTGTGGTTCCAGGGTCACAGATGTTGTCCTTGTGTGAGATCCAGTTGTGCAGTTTGGAGGGAAACTGGTCCAGTCCTGTTTATGCAGCTTGGTGGCTTGGTACTAACTTCCTTTTCTTGTTGGTTGAAGTTAGCTGGTCAAAAGGCAGGCTCTCGCGTCTTCTGCCTTAGAAGTTCCTTGTGTTCCTATATCTGTTTGCTAACAGTCATAGATCAGAGCAGAGCTGCTTCTTCATGCAGTCTCTGGTCGGTAGGGAGAGCTGGTTGAGAAGAGTTGCAGCTGATCTTCTGCAGGTCAGCAGGGGTTGAGAAGGAGAAGAGCAGAAAGAGAGAGAACAAAGGGGGGATCCCTTTGCTTTTATCTTGGATGACTTTCACAAGTACGTGTGAATGAGTCATCATGCTACAGTAGCCAATAGAATGGTTACTGAGTCCATGGGTGGAGATACTCAGTGGGTGAATGACTCAAGGATTCTGGGAAGCATAGTTCATTGACTTTGCCACCATCTTGAATTGTGGATCCCAACAGGTCTCTTCAGCACTAAAGAAAGGCCGGCGTCACATCCTGATTGGTCAAGAGGAGAAATACACCAAGCTGCTGTCACTTCTTCAACGGGAGCCATCAGTCCTCAAACCTGGACAACCTGTGATCTGAATAACCTACAATCAACTCAGGACAACTGAGACATTCAGCTACAGTCAGCTGGGACATTCAGCTACAGTCAGCTGGGACATTCAGCTACAGTCAGCTGAGACATTCAGCTACAGTCAGCTGAGACATTCAGCTACATTCAGCTGGGAAATTCAGCTACAGTCAACTGGGACATTCAGCTACAGTCAGCTGAGACATTCAGCTACATTCAGCTGGGACATTCAGCTACAGTCAGCTGGGACATTCAGCTACAGTCAGCTGAGACATTCAGCTACAGTCAACTGGGACATTCAGCTACAGTCAGCTGAGACATTCAGCTACAGTCAGCTGAGACATTCAGCTACATTCAGCTGGGACATTCAGCTACAGTCAACTGGGACATTCAGCTACAGTCAGCTGAGACATTCAGCTACATTCAGCTGGGACATTCAGCTACAGTCAACTGGGACATTCAGTTACAGTCAGCTGGGACATTCAGCTACAGTCAGCTGAGACATTCAGCTACAGTCAGCTGGGACATTCAGCTTCAGTCAGCTGGGACATTCAGCTTCAGTCAGCTGGGACATTCAGCTACAGTCAGCTGGGACATTCAGCTACAGTCAGCTGGGACATTCAGCTACAGTCAGGTGGGACATTCAGCTACAGTCAGCTGGGACATTCAGCTACAGTCAGCTGGGACATTCAGCTACAGTCAGCTGGGACATTCAGCTACAGTCAGCTGGGACATTCAGCTACAGTCAACTGGGACATTCAGCTACAGTCAGCTGGGACATTCAGCTACAGTCAGCTGGGACATTCAGCTACAGTCAACTGGGACATTCAGCTACAGTCAGCTGGGACATTCAGCTACAGTCAGCTGGGACATTCAGCTACAGTCAGCTGAGACATTCAGCTACAGTCAGCTGAGACATTCAGCTACAGTCAACTGAGACATTCAGCTACAGTCAGCTGGGACATTCAGCTACAGTCAGCTGAGACATTCAGCTACAGTCAGCTGGGACATTCAGCTACAGTCAGCTGGGACATTCAGCTACAGTCAGCTGGGACATTCAGCTACAGTCAGCTGGGACATTCAGCTACAGTCAACTGAGACATTCAGCTACAGTCAACTGGGACATTCAGCTACAGTCAGCTGGGACATTCAGCTACAGTCAGCTGGGACATTCAGCTACAGTCAGCTGGGACATTCAGCTACAGTCAGCTGGGACATTCAGCTACAGTCAGCTGAGACATTCAGCTACAGTCAGCTGGGACATTCAGCTACAGTCAGCTGGGACATTCAGCTACAGTCAGCTGGGACATTCAGCTACAGTCAGCTGGGACATTCAGCTACAGTCAGCTGAGACATTCAGCTACAGTCAACTGGGATATTCAGCTACAGTCAGCTGGGACATTCAGCTAGTTTGGAGAAACACCATCTGCATGTAGATGGTGCGGCTTGGACACATCATCAGTGATGAACCCAGGGTCATCGGGTGTTTCGGGTCTTTGATCATCAGACACCCTCACCTGAGCGACCCAACCGGGGATGATCAGTCCCCGGCTTGTGTCCAAGCGGCACGCTACCCCATGGATCACCCCTCTTGATCCACAACCACCTTGAAGCTTTTTCTGCCGCTTCAGTGATGTTCCTGGTGGCTTTTCTTTCGTGCAACCCTCTGATGCCAAGGAGCCTGAGTGCCCGGTGTAGAGACTGCCCCGGAAATCCCCTGCAGCCCACCTCGATAGGCTCACAGCGGGCTTTCCACTCACTCCCTCTGCAGGCCTCTAGTAGCTCCAGGTATTTGGCCCTCTTTCGCTCATGGGCCTCCTCTATGCGGTCTTCCCAAGGGACTGTAAGTTCCAAGAGCACAACTTGCTTTAAACATTCAGATGTTAAGACCAAGTCTGGCCTGAGTGACGTTCTTGCAATGTGCTCCGGAAACTTCAGCTGTCTCCCAAGGTCCACTTTCAGCTGCCAGTCACGAGCCGAGGCCATCAGCCCAGTTGAGGTCTTCCGCTCTGCCTGAGGTTTCTCCCCTGCCCTGACGAAGGCGATGTTGTGCCTTGCTGGGAGCTGATGTTTGCTCTGTTGCATTCCTGTGCAGATGGTGTCCGCTACTGCCTTCAACACCTGGTCATGGCGCCATGTGTACCTCCCCTCTCCCAGGGCTTTCGGGCAGCAGCTTAGGATATGCTCCAGGGAACCTCTTGCCAGGCACAGCGGGCATGCTGGTGTTTCTGCAAGACCCCAAATATGCAGGTTGGATGGGCTTGGGAGGACATCGTACACCGACTGAATCAGAAATTTGAGTCTCGCTGGTTCTGACTTCCAAATATCTGTCCAGGTGATCTTCCGGGCGGATGCGTGGTCCCAGTTAGTCCAAGCTCCTTGCTGACGCATGGCCACTGTCCTACTGCGGCGCTCCTCCTCCGCCTCTGCCCGGATCTCTCCCTGGATCAGCCGCCGTCTCTCCCTCCCCTGAGCTTTATCGTAGCGAGGTCTTGTATGACTACCAAGCCCTGCTCGTCCGACTGCCACAGAGCCTACCAAGACGCCATGTCTCAGCCTCGCTTCTGCCTGCATCTGGGTGGCATCTGGGACATTCAGCTACAGTCAGCTGGGACATTCAGCTACAGTCAACTGGGACATTCAGCTACAGTCAGCTGGGACATTCAGCTACAGTCAACTGGGATATTCAGCTACAGTCAGCTGGGACATTCAGCTACAGTCAGCTGGGACATTCAGCTACAGTCAGCTGGGACATTCAGCTTCAGTCAACTGGGACATTCAGCTACAGTCAACTGGGACATTCAGCTACAGTCAGCTGGGACATTCAGCTACAGTCAACTGGGATATTCAGCTACAGTCAGCTGGGACATTCAGCTACAGTCAGCTGGGACATTCAGCTACAGTCAGCTGGGACATTCAGCTTCAGTCAACTGGGACATTCAGCTACAGTCAACTGGGACATTCAGCTACAGTCAGCTGGGACATTCAGCTACAGTCAGCTGAGACATTCAGCTGAGACATTCAGCTACAGTCAACTGAGACATTCAGCTACAGTCAACTGAGACATTCAGCTACAGTCAACTGGGACATTCAGCTACAGTCAACTGGGACATTCAGCTACAGTCAACTGGGACATTCAGCTACAGTCAACTGGGACATTCAGCTACAGTCAGCTGGGACATTCAGCTACAGTCAGCTGGGACATTCAGCTACAGTCAGCTGAGACATTCAGCTACAGTCAACTGGGACATTCAGCTACAGTCAACTGAGACATTCAGCTACAGTCAACTGGGACATTCAGCTACAGTCAGCTGGGACATTCAGCTACAGTCAACTGGGACATTCAGCTACAGTCAACTGGGACATTCAGCTACAGTCAGCTGGGACATTCAGCTACAGTCAACTGAGACATTCAGCTACAGTCAACTGAGACATTCAGCTACAGTCAACTGAGACATTCAGCTACAGTCAACTGGGACATTCAGCTACAGTCAGCTGAGACATTCAGCTACAGTCAGCTGGGACATTCAGCTACAGTCAGCTGGGACATTCAGCTACAGTCAACTGGGACATTCAGCTACAGTCAACTGAGACATTCAGCTACAGTCAACTGGGACATTCAGCTACAGTCAGCTGGGACATTCAGCTACAGTCAGCTGGGACATTCAGCTACAGTCAACTGAGACATTCAGCTACAGTCAACTGAGACATTCAGCTACAGTCAGCTGGGACATTCAGCTACAGTCAGCTGGGACATTCAGCTACAGTCAACTGGGACATTCAGCTACAGTCAGCTGGGACATTCAGCTACAGTCAGCTGGGACATTCAGCTACAGTCAACTGAGACATTCAGCTACAGTCAACTGAGACATTCAGCTACAGTCAACTGGGACATTCAGCTACAGTCAGCTGGGACATTCAGCTACAGTCAACTGGGACATTCAGCTTCAGTCAACTGGGACATTCAGCTACAGTCAGCTGGGACATTCAGCTACAGTCAGCTGAGACATTCAGCTACAGTCAGCTGGGACATTCAGCTACAGTCAGCTGGGACATTCAGCTACAGTCAACTGGGACATTCAGCTTCAGTCAACTGGGACATTCAGCTACAGTCAGCTGGGACATTCAGCTACAGTCAACTGAGACATTCAGCTACAGTCAGCTGGGACATTCAGCTACAGTCAGCTGGGACATTCAGCTACAGTCAGCTGGGACATTCAGCTACTCTCAGAGTTTCTTCAACCAGGAAAAAACGATGTCAATTCAATTTTCTGTATTTTTGTATCATTATGATGAAAATTAAACAACTATTTCAGACGATGTGAGTCATCCATATCCAGCTACTCAAATGTTTCCTTTATATCAGTAAACTAAAGATCACAAAGTCTTCAGTACAACTATAATATTCATATTATTGTATATATACAGTCACAGATGTGTGAGCAAATATATGGAATCACAAAAAGACATAAATGTGTAATATTGGGAACTTTATTGAAAAGCAAAACAGTAAAAAGGAGTGAAACAGCAGAACAACTTCACTCAACATTCATCTGCTTCACCCAACACAAGACCTGATTTAGAGCATCGATGTTCAATTTCTTTATGATTATAAAACTCGTCCCAAAATACCAGCAGGAAATATTTCCAGGAACATTTCTATCAGTGTGCTGAGAAGCTTCAAACATCCCAAACAACCCTTTTAGAAGCTCAAATAGAATCATGAAACAACAACATCCCCCTTATTCATTAAGAAAAACCTCAAAGACATTAATTATTATTTACTTTGGAAAAACAAAACCTTCAAATTTATTCACTTTTAAAGAAATATTCACACAAACTATATACACAACTGGAAATTAAATGTTGAACTGATGTTTCTTTTGTGTGCATGTGTGTGTGCACGGGGGAGGGCAACACTGCATACTGTATACAGTATATATATATATATATATATATTAATATATATAAATATTTATATGGCAGACCCTGGGAATGGATGTGTGTGTGTGTGTGTGTCTATCATAGTAATATTTCTATATATGTAAATGTACGTTTGTGTTCCCACTAACATCAGAAGCATCAAACTGTAACTACGGTGATTTATTGTTTAGTCTTTATTATTATGTTTGAAGAGTTCGGTGAGTCTTTCATTGTTTTAATTCTCTCCAAAAATAATCACCCTCATTTGATTTACCAACATTTAAACATAAAAATTCTATCAGAGGAAATGACTTTTTTTTTTTTATTGAAACTAAATGATC
The DNA here is from genome assembly GCA_916701645.2 of Sebastolobus alascanus. Lineage (NCBI taxonomy): Eukaryota > Metazoa > Chordata > Actinopteri > Perciformes > Sebastidae > Sebastolobus > Sebastolobus alascanus. The sequence goes on along the minus strand of CAKAOJ020000763.1, from coordinate 65,686 downwards.
CAAATAATTTAATGTCACCATTTTGTTTGATAATATCTGTATTTTTTTTCTAATTAGTTTTCTTTGTATTCCAATCAATGAGCATCTACAAATAAATCCCAACCCTGATTCCACCAGTTTATGATATGAATGAAGAATAACAATAATATGATAATAATAATGAATTCCCAGTTTACGGAGGAGAATGTGGCGCCACCGCTCCGTCATCCACTGCAAAATGTGTCCACAAACCTAAAAATACATAAAATAGAAAACAAAATAATTTATCATAAATGTTTGGAGAGTTCAGTTCCACAAAACCACATATTTACAGCATCATTTAGATGATTCAGTCATTGAAGTCTTCACCTTTTGTTAGTTTAATCGTTTATTTTAATTTGGTTCGACACCATTTTAATAAATTGGTGTCTGTTTTTCTAAAGCTTAATATTTGAGTTTTTAATATACAGACAGTTTATCTGAGCTGCTGATGTGAAGCTTTCTGAAAGCAGAATAAAGAAACAATCACAGAAGCAGCAGTTGTGAATGGTTTTGTCCCATATGAAGCGACTCACTGTGTGCAGGCTGGTGTGTTCATCATTTAGGATCCTTGATTCAGTTTCTCCAACACCTCAGAGTTTTTTCCAGCTGTAAGGTCAGAAACACATTGTTAGCTCTCAGCAAACACTGCACGAAGAAGTCCTCCAGCACAGAATCCACACTAACTATTTTTAATCTACAGAGATTCAGCTCTCCGGGAACCATCACCTTAACGTGGTGGAGAGGTTTGTGTGTCCCTATGAACCTGAGGGCTGTGTTGTCTGGAGCCTGGTGCTCCTGGTAGGGTCTCCCATGGCAAATTGGTCTCAGGCGAGGGGCCAGACTAAGAATGGTTCATACAACCCCAATGAATAAACAAGGCAGAGGAGGAGTTACCCAGCCCGGAGGAAGCCTGGGCCGGGTAACGAGTGTCCTCCTCTCCATCCTGTGGGTCGGGTGCGCTGTCACATGGGTGGCAGTGAAGGCCAGGGACCTCGACGGACCAGACCTGGGCGGCAGAGGCTGGCTCTGGGTCACCTCTCTGTGGGGGAAAGAGCCGGAGCTTGTGCCGGAGGTGGAGCGCTACCAGTTAGATCTGGTGGGGCTTACCTCTACGCACAGCCTCGGTTCTGGAACCGTACTCCTGGATAGGGGTTGGACTTTATTCTACTCTGGAGTTGCCCAAGGTGCGAGGCGCCGGGCAGGTGTTGGGATACTCACAAATCCCCGGCTGAGTGCCGCTACGTTGGAGTTTTACCCCGGTGGACGAGAGGGTCGCCTCCCTACGCCTTCGGGTTATGGGGGGGAAAACTCTGACTGTTGTGTGTGCGTATGCACCGAACAGCAGTTCAGAGTATTCGGCCTTCTTGGAGACCCTGAATGGAGTCCTGCATGGGGCTCCAGTAGGGGACTCCATAGTTCTCCTGGGAGACTTCAATGCACACATGGGCAACGACGGAGACACCTGGAGAGGCGTGATTGGGAGGAATGGCCCCCCTGATCGAAACCCGAGTGGTCATTTGTTACTGGACTTCTGTGCTAGTCATGGACTGTCCATAACAAACACCATGTTCGAACAACAAAAGGATGCTCATAAGTGTACGTGGTACCAGAGCACCCTAGGCCGAAGGTCGATGATCGATTTTGTTATCGTATCGTCTGATCTGAGGCCGCATGTTTTGGACACTCGGGTGAAGAGAGGGGCGGAGCTGTCAACTGATCACCATCTGGTGGTGAGTTGGGTCAGAGGGTGGGGGAAGACTCTGGACAGACCTGGTAAGCCCAAACGGGTAGTGCGGGTGAACTGGGAACGTCTGGAGGAGGCCCCTGTCCGAGAGACCTTCAACTCACACCTCCGGCGGAGCTTCTCTGGCATCCCTGTGGAGGTTGGGGGCATTGAACCTGAATGGGCGATGTTCAAAGCTTCCATTGCTGAAGCTGCGGCGGTGAGCTGTGGTCTAAAGGTCTTAGGAGCCTCAAGGGGCGGCAACCCTCGAACACCGTGGTGGACACCGGTGGTCAGGGAAGCCGTCCGACTGAAGAAGAAGACCTTCCGGGATATGTTATCTCGGAGGACTCCGGAGGCGGTTGCAAGATACCGACAGGCCCGACGGGCAGCAGCCACTGCCGTGAAGGAGGCAAAGCAGCGGGTGTGGGAGGAGTTCGGAGCAGCCATGGAGAAGGACTTTCGGTCGGCACCAAGGTGCTTCTGGAAAACCATCCGGAACCTCAGGAGGGGGAAACGGGGAACCATCCAAGCTGTGTACAGTAAGGATGGGACACTGTTGACCTCAACTGAGGAGGTAATCGGGCGGTGGAAAGAGCACTTTGAGGAACTCCTGAATCCAACTAATACGCCCTCTATTGTAGAGGCAGAGCTGGAAGCTGATGGGGGATCATCATCAATTTCCCTGGTGGAAGTCACTGAGGTAGTCAAACAACTCCAAAGTGGCAAAGCCCCGGGGATTGATGAGATCCGTCCAGAAATGCTGAAAGCTTTGGGTGTGGAGGGGCTGTCTTGAATGACACGTCTCTTCAACATTGCGTGGAAGTCGGTGACAGTGCCTACGGAGTGGCAGATGGGTGGTTCCCCTCTTCAAAAAGGGGGACCAGAGAGTGTGTGCCAATTACAGGAGTATCACACTACTCAGCCTCCCTGGTAAAGTCTACTCCAAGGTGCTGGAAAGTAGGGTTCGGCCGATAGTCGAACCTGAGATTGAAGAGGAACAATGCGGATTCCGTCCTGGCCGTGGAACAACGGACCAGCTCTTCACTCTCGCAAGGATCCTGGAGGGGGCCGGGAGTATGCCTATCCAGTCTACATGTGTTTTATGGACTTGGAGAAGGCGTATGACCGGGTCTCCCGGGAGATACTGTGGGGGTTGCTGCGGGAGTACGGGGTGAGGGGATCCCTTCTTAGGGCTGCGCCTTGTCACCAATCCTGTTCGTGATATTCATGGACAGGATATCGAGGCGTAGTCGGGGGGAGGAGGGTTTGCAGTTCGGTGTGCTGAGGATCTCATCGCTGCTTTTTGCAGATGACGTGGTCCTGTTGGCATCATCGGTCTGTGACCTCCAGCTCTCACTGGATCGGTTCGCAGCCGAGTGTGAAGCGGCTGGGATGAGGATCAGCACCTCTAAATCTGAGGCCATGGTTCTCGATTCACTGCCTACTCCGGGTAGGGAATGAGTCCTTACCCCTGGTGAAGGAGTTCAAGTACCTCGTGGTCTTGTTCGCGAGTGAGGGGACAATGGAACGTGAGATTGGCTGGAGAATCGGAGCAGCGGGGGGGCGGTATTGCATTCGCTTTACCGCACCGTTGTGACGAAGAGAGAGCTGAGCCGGAAGGCAAAGCTCTCGAACTACTGGTCAATCTTCGTTCCTACTCTCACCTACGGTCATGAGGGGGGGTCATGACCCAAAGAACTAGATCGCGGGTACAAGCGGCCGAAATGGGTTTTCTCAGGAGGGTGGCTGGCGTCTCCCTTAGAGATAGGGTTAGAAGCTAAGAGGTTGAAGATGAGTATGAGTATGAGATTCAGCTGAGAGAAAATAGAATAAAAAATAGTTTTACTTACGAGATTCAGTGTGTTTCGCTGAAATAAAAAGACAAGACTAATTATTTATGTTGTCACAGTTGAAAATGTCAGACTTTGTCACCTTTCACCTTTCCAGTGATGACCCGCTCTTCTACTCACTCAAACTCATAAATAAATCCCTTCTACCTTTTCTTTTACATAATTTATTCTACGTTCCATCATCATGCTATAGTCATATTATCACCAAACTATGGCTCTGACTGCTGGTTGAAACAGATTTAGATGTGCTGGGAAGTGACATTAGTTTGGATAAAAGCATCAACTTAAAGTCTAAAATCAAAATAGAGGAAAAGACATGAGACGATGTTTCTGTTTGGGTTTCTCACGGTTCATCTTTTTATAAATGAGGAATCCAATCCATAAAGCGAGACCCAGAACAGGAACAAGCACTGCAGCGATGATGAGGCCGGTCATGTAGGTGGGCTTCTCCGTTGAGTCAGTGGGCTTCTCTGTTGAGGACAAAACAACAACAAGTAGTCACAACAGAAATGGTGGTAATAATTCTGGGTCCAGAGGAGCACGTGCATTAGTTTAATACTGATCTAAACCTTCAAATTATATATAAAAACTAGATGACAACATAACTTCCATCCACATAAAACTACATGGAGTGCAGGACAGTGACAGTGAACTAAATGTGTGTTTATCATCTCCATCACACCTGATCTCAGTCTTACCTGTGTTGCTCCTGATCACTGCTTCGTCCAGTCTGGTGACGATGTCGTCCTTCACACCAGAGAGCTGAAACACACAGTCGTACCTCCTCCAGTCTTCAGGTTTGACTGATGACAGTTTCAGGTCAACACTCATCTGGAAGGTTCCATCGTGGTTGAGGAGGATCTCTCCGAGGTCCACGTCCTCATGAAGCTGCTCTCCATCTTTCCTCCAGAACAGATCAGCTCCGCGAGGGTAGAAACCTGTAGCGTGGCAGCTGACTGGAGAGGAGGGAGTCTTCTGGAGGAGAGACACTGAGGGAAGCTCTGGAGAGTAGAGACAACAGTATTATTAGTTACTGTATATTAATATTAGCATTCCTGCTCAAAGTGTTTTTACTGGTAATCCAATAAATCACAGAAATAATTGTATAAACACATTATGTAACAGTAGGTCTCTGTATGATGGTAACATGTACTGTAATGTTACTGTAGGTCTCTGTATGATGGTAACATGTACTGTAATGTTACAGTAGGTCTCTGTTTGTTGGTAACATGTACTGTAATGTTACAGTAGGTCTCTGTTTGTTGGTAACATGTACTGTAATGTTACTGTAGGTCTCTGTATGATGGTAACATGTACTGTAATGTTACAGTAGGTCTCTGTATGATGGTAACATGTACTGTAATGTTACTGTAGGTCTCTGTATGATGGTAACATGTACTGTAATCTACAGTAGGTCTCTGTATGATGGTAACATGTACTGTAATGTTACAGTAGGTCTCTGTATGATGGTAACATGTACTGTAATGTTACAGTAGGTCTCTGTATGATGGTAACATGTACTGTAATGTTACTGTAGGTCTCTGTATGATGGTAACATGTACTGTAATCCTACAGTAGGTCTCTGTATGATGGTAACATGTACTGTAATGTTACAGTAGGTCTCTGTATGATGGTAACATGTACTGTAATCCTACAGTAGGTCTCTGTATGATGGTAACATGTACTGTAATGTTACTGTTGGTCTCTGTATGATGGTAACATGTACTGTTATGTTACTGTTGGTTAGAAACAGAGGAGACATATGAAGATTGTTCAGGTCATGTGATTCTACCTGTTCTCAGCAGAGAGCTCCTCCCATAGTTCACGTACTTCTTCAGCCACTCAGGACAAATCTGGGTGATGTAGTGTTTTTTCTGAGCTATAAAAGCTTTGTTATGATCCCACTTGTGTTTGGTGATGACAGCCTGTTGTTTTGGAGCGACCCATGTCTCTGTCTTCAGGTCAAATGATATGAAGTCTTCTCCATCATAACCTAACTGATCATAACCTTTAACCTCATCAGTCTCATCGTCCCATTCACAGCCAGCCATAATCTGGAAAATGTGGACACCTGAGAGAGAGAGACAGAGACGACATTAAACCAGAGTGAGATCACAGCCCGGTCATCTATTATCAGTTGATATCACATCTTTACCACAGAGACACACTGATCCACAGGATCTACACCTCCTGCTGTTATTGGCTCCATGAAAGACACTTACAGCCAATCATCATCTCTGTTGGTTATTATGGGATGGACAGAATAACTGTACCAGTGTGGAGCAGCATCCAGTCGTCTCAGTCTCAGTAATGTTTCTGTTGAGTCTGACTGTGTTTCAGTGTGTGTGTGTGTGTGTGTGTGTGTGTGTGTGTGTGTGTATATAATAATATAAACAACATTTTATCAGTAGAAAGTGAAACATGAACAAACCTCCAGTTTGGTTGAAACGCTGCTTTGCAACTTCAATGTTGGATTTGAAGACCTGCTGGTTACTCTTATTGCGCTCAGTGTTCCTCTTCCAGTACTGAGGATCATCTTCTGCGACTCTGCTCATCCAGTCCTGTTTGGGTTCTGCTCTCATGGTGTTGCTGTCATAGTGACTTATCAGAACTTCATCAACGTACCCAACAGACACAAACTCTGGGAAGTTTGGGACTCCAGAAGACGCCGTGTCGAAATACTTCATAGAGTGAGTCACTGGAAGAGAAAGTTAATGTCATTTATTTATCAGTTTTTATATAAATCACTGAACAACGTTATACAGAACATTCAAGACATCCTAATAATCTCTGTGTACTCAATAAATATAAACATATTTAGTTCCAGACACTCTTTAATATTTCTGATTGTGTAATAAAATCTAAAAGGAGTCCCATCTTTAGATCCTACAGTTGTGTAGCTGACATTCATTGATAGAAAGCAGTTTATAAAAACAGACATCATTTATTTATTGATTTAATCTAGTGCTGGATATCTCAGTGTGAACAGAAAGTCCACTTTAGTTTCCAGTTAGTGGAGTCATTTATTCTCCAGGATGCATCATTAGTAGTTCAGGGACATTTCACAGTTTAACAATGAACTGCTGCTCTCTGGAGGACAAACTCTGTCCTGGAGACTCTGTTGATGAATGAGCTCAGACTCAGTTTGGTATTTCTATACTTCAGTTTCTTCTTACTTATCAGTCGATATATATATATATATATACACCGATACCATATATCTGCAATAAGCTAATATCAGTAAATCCTATGGAGGGCTGATTGATCAGTGTAGCTCTACTAAACATGATGTAGTACAGTGTGATGTAATCTGACCCAACCAACACAACTCAGTATGGAGGTGCTACGTTAAAGCAGATATATAATTCACTATGTGGAGTCACACTGTGGAACGGCTTCACATATTCTTTAAATATTATATCACTTAAGAAAATATATATACGACGATATGAACGTAATATTTATCTTCAGTAGGTTGTTATTGATTATGTGTGTGTTTCTGTGTGCACGTTATTCTCTAAATATGATTTATTTAATAAGAGAGGGTAATATATAGTATTATTTTCTATTATTACCAAATAAATGTGTATTATTTGGTGACAGATTACAGTTTATATCTGGTGTTGGGAGTGTTCACTGAAGTGATTGAAAATAAAGATCATTAATGAATAATGTATGAAGTGTTTAGTTGCCACACGTTAGTGAAGGATATTAAATATTGTACCAACAAAGCAGGAAAACAACCATCAGCTGACTGGTTGGTTGTAAATCAAACTCCCAAACCTGCAGCAGCCTGTAGAGGAGCTGAGATGAAATATAGTCACGTGTTTCCACACTGGGACAATATGCTCATTATGTCTAATGAATGAAAATCACTGTAATCTCTAAAACAACATGATTAATAGTAGAGGTCGACCGATATGGGTTTTTTATGGCCGATGCCGATTTTTTACAGAATCAGGACAGCCGATGGCCGATATATGATGCCGATTTTTTTTTGCCGATATGTTTGGCTGGTTTTCTTTTTTTCCTCTATCTGATAAAATATAACAGCTTAATAATAACAAATAAGACACAAAATGTCATAACTTAAGTAAACATTTATTGAACAACACTTATGGTCTGTCTCTCCAATCTGCACTTTGTGTCTGCACTGCAGTGCATATTTTATTTAGTGCATGATGGTTAATAGTAGTAATAGTACAGAGCTCAAAACCTTTTAAACACCTTTCCAAAACTGTCCTAAAGCATGTTTTTATTTATGTTTGTTGACAGACACTGTTACAAGCTATATGGCCATAATCTAAGTGATCAAAACATAATAATGACTTTGTTCACTCTAGGGATGTCAATAATTAACCGTTTAACCGTTAACCGACGTTAAGAACTTCAACCGATTAACGCTATCGGTTAAAACGGTTAAAATATATATTATTATTACACGGCTTCGCGTCGGGGTCTCTCATCGCCCTGTCGGGGATTCTTTCACAACAATGACCCGCTAGCTGTACATTATCCCTTACTTAATGAATTACAAAGCTGAGAAAAACTCAGAGGAGCGGCTCGTCTCTTTAAGCAGAAAAGCTGGACCACCTTAACAGTCCACCTTAACAGCCCACCTTAACAGTCCACCTTAACAGCCCACCTTAACAGTCCACCTTAACAGCCCACCTTAAGAGTCCACCTTAACAGTCCACCTTAACTCTTCACCTTAACAGTCCACCTTAACAGTCCACCTTAACAGTCCACCTTAACTCTTCACCTTAACAGTCCACCTTAACAGCCCACCTTAACAGTCCACCTTAACTCTCCACATTAACAGCCCACCATAACAGCCCACCTTAACTCTCCACCTTAACAGTCCACCTTAAGAGTCCACCTTAAGAGTCCACCTTAAGAGTCCACCTTAACAGTCCACCTTAAGAGTCCACCTTAACAGTCCACCTTAAGAGTCCACCTTAAGAGTCCACCTTAACAGTCCACCTTAACAGTCCACCTTAAGAGTCCACCTTAACAGTCCACCTTAACAGCCCACCTTAAGAGTCCACCTTAAGAGTCCACCTTAACAGTCCACCTTAAGAGTCCACCTTAAGAGTCCACCTTAACAGCCCACCTTAACAGTCCACCTTAACAGCCCACCTTAACAGTCCACCTTAACAGTCCACCTTAAGAGTCCACCTTAACAGTCCACCTTAAGAGTCCACCTTAACAGCCCACCTTAACAGCCCACCTTAACAGTCCACCTTAACAGTCCACCTTAAGAGTCCACCTTAACAGTCCACCTTAACAGTCCACCTTAACAGCCCACCTTAACAGTCCACCTTAACAGTCCACCTTAAGAGTCCACCTTAAGAGTCCACCTTAACAGTCCACCTTAAGAGTCCACCTTAACAGCCCAACTTAACAGTCCACCTTAACTCTTCACCTTAACATTCCACATTAACAGTCCACCTTAACAGTCCACCTTAACAGCCCACCTTAACAGTCCACCTTAACTCTCCACATTAACAGTCCACCTTAACAGCCCACCTTAACAGTCCACCTTAAGGATCCACCTTAACAGTCCACCTTAACAGTCCACCTTAACAGCCCACCTTAACAGTCCACCTTAACTCTCCACATTAACAGTCCACCTTAACAGCCCACCTTAACAGTCCATCTTAAGAGTCCACCTTAACAGTACACCTTAAGAGTCCACTTTCACAGGTCCACCTTAGATTCCACCTTAACAGCCCACCTTAACAGCCCACCTTAACAGTCCACCTTAACTCTCCACATTAACAGTCCACCTTAACAGTCCACCTTAACAGTCCACCTTAACAGCCCACCTTAACAGTCCACCTTAACTCTCCACATTAACAGTCCACCTTAACAGCCCACCTTAACAGTCCATCTTAAGAGTCCACCTTAACAGTACACCTTAAGAGTCCACTTTCACAGGTCCACCTTAGATTCCACCTTAACAGCCCACCTTAACAGCCCACCTTAACAGTCCACCTTAACTCTGCACATTAACAGTCCACCTTAACAGTCCACCTTAACAGTCCACCTTAAGAGTCCACCTTAAGAGTCCACCTTAACAGGTCCACCTTAAGAGTCCACCTTAACAGGTCCACCTTAAGAGTCCACCTTAACAGGTCCACCTTAACAGTCCACCTTAAGAGTCCACCTTAACAATCCACCTTAAGAGTCCACCTTAACAATCCACCTTAACAATCCACCTTAAGAGTCCACCCTAACAGTCCACCTTACCAGTCCACCTTAGGAGTCCACCTAAACAGCCCACCTTAACAATCCACCTTAACAGTCCACCTTAACAATCCACCTTAAGAGGCGGAGCCAGAGTTACAGATACAGGAAGTTGAAGCCTCGTAGCATTTATCCACCGACAAATAAACTGTACACACACTGTCTGCTACAGTAACGTTCACACCACTGACAAACCCCCCCCCCCCCCCCCCCTGATCCATGTCCATCACCTTCAGGTACACAGCAGCACCGTCCTCATACAAGCTCTTATTTTGAAAATGGCAACTTCCGGTCGCAGAATATGTTTCTGTCTTCTGGTGATTTTATTTTTTTGTTTTTAGAAATAGAAAATGAAAATCAACCCTTTTTTTAAAGTTTAGTTCATTCCTTTTTGAACCGGATGAAGAAAAACGCCTTTATTTTAATTTTAATTTTTGTATTTAAATTTTAATTTTAGTATTTTGATTTTAATTTTAGTATTTAAAAATGAAAATCCAATAATCCTTTTGTTGTTGTTTAATATCCGTTAGTGAAAAGGAGAATGTAAAGAGCTAAAGATCCACTGAGCCTGTCTGTCTATCTATTGAAGAGAAGTTGTTCTAATGTGTTCGGAAGTCCTGGAAGTAAACATGAACCTTAAAGTGATATATACAGTATATACAGTAGACCTTAATTTAATAATCAGTGTGAACTGACCTGCTGCTGCTCCATGGAGGAGGATTATTATCAGGAGAGTCCCTATCAACGTGTTCATGGTGAAGCTCTGAGAGGACAGAGACTCTGATACCGACCTCCAGCTCGAGCTCCGGGGCTGAATGAAGAGGAGACGAGGAGAGGCGATGACGTCAACCTCCATCTGAGCCAATGGGAATTTAACATCAGCATCGACGTCACTCGTAGCTGGGTAAAGCGGACCCAGACAGGTTTTCCACGACAGGGAAGGTAGAATAATGTTCCTTTTTCTGCTTTTTTTACAGAATAAATTCAAATGTACAAACACCATGTCGTAAAGATCATTAGATCAGAGTAAAAGGACTCACAGAACAAAACAGAGAAGAAACAAAACACACAAGAAACTGAAATATAACATGAAAATATATATGAAAATAATAATAAAGTAACTGTACTTGTGAATCATATTCTTCTATTATGCTGAGAGGGTTCATTGCATTTTTGTTTTTCATGACTTTAAGGGCTTTTATGTAAGAGAGAAAGTCAGAATGAAACACATTCAACTTTTAGGTTTCACTTTCATATTCTTGGATTTGTGCGAATAAAATTCTCCAAGAATGAGAATGTTATTAACCAGAAAGTCACCTTTGTTATTGTCCATGACGAGACCATAAACAATGTCCTTTAGAGAAAAGTTTGTTTGAGCCTGTGGAGGAGGATGGGGAGACTTTATTATTATTATTATTATTATTATTATTATTATTATTATTAATATTATTATTATTAATAATATTCTGCTGTCTCAACTGTGTTCTCATATAAAGGAGGATTTGACCTTCTGCTGCTCAGCTCTTCTATCTGCAGAAATGTATGAGAATATGTTTCTAAACTACGCTCACTTTTCACTCTCCCAATTTAACAAATAATAATAATCAGCCTCTATGAATTTTACCCATCAGAGGTTGAAATAAATATAAACAGGTACACAACATTACATCTAGTGGTTAAGATTTTAATCTGAAACATGTTTATTTTTTATGGTTTTCATCACTTGTTGTTAGCAACATTACAATAACCTCTATAATATTTTTAAGACATTTAAATTAATTTTCATCAGGCTTTGTGCATCATTGTAAATATTGATAGAAAAACTTTTTTTTAATAAAAGAAATAGGGGATCTCATTACTTTCTCTACACTCTGAAAAAATGTAGAGTAACCACAGATGTTAGTCTTCATACACAAAAAATATAAAATTATTTATGACAGATATTGCACTTCTAATGTCTAATGTTTTTAAGGACATGTTGCAGAAATTACATATTTGACAATATGTCAGATAAATGTCAGCTAGCGAGGTGTTAGCTACGTTAGCTTTGACTCTTAGCATCTAATATCCATGAAGTCAACAGTAATATGAAGTTATTGTTTAATATGTCAGATAAATGAGGATTGATAAGGAGGGACCGCTGGCTGCTGCCGCGCCTGCTCCGTGATTTGTTTGTTTGTTTATTTGATCTGTTTGCTTAAACCTGCTTGTTGTATACTGCTTGATGTTCTGGTTCGCTGCTGAAGTAGTTCAACAGTCTGGTTTTCTCTGTGTCTTCGGCTCTACTGTGTTTAACTTTACACTCGGTAGCCTGCAGGACTCACCTGTGAGGGACTGTCGGGTCTCCTCTGTGCTCTCTGTGGCTGGATAACCTGATCTGATCTGCCTCCACACACCTGATCGAAGCTGTCTGCTGTTTATTCTGCCTGCTCTCCGGGGTCCCAAGTGATTCCTGTGGGCTACCGCTAACACGGAGGTCGCTCCGCCACAGAGCGCGGTCCCTGCTCACCGGTTAACCTGCTGCACGTCCCGGCGGCGTGTTTCTGTCTCCCCGCCCGGGTGGAGCCTGCAGCCAACACACTCGACTCCTCTACCTCTACCTGGCTGGCTTCGTAGCATCATCATCATCATCTGGATTACAGTGAAGAACTCTCCACTCCATCATGTTGGTCCTTAAACTACTCATCTGGATCGCTCTGTGTTTCACCGTCACAAGCGCCACCCTGCTGCTGAAATACTCTGCAGCGGAGCTGCTGTCTCTCTGATCCCACTACACGATCCCTCCAGCTCTGCTTACTCATCGTGACATCCTCAAACGACCCAGATATGTGCATCGTGGATCACGTCGGAACTTTCACTACATCAAGCACAATAACAACACAAGCATTCGCTCATTCTGGTCCACTGAGCCCCCCCCCCCCCCCTCGCACTGCCACCCGTACTGTCAATCACAGTGTGTTATCCCCCTGCACAAAGCACACCTATGCACCACTTAACTGTTTAAAACTGGCTCTCTATAACATCAGATCTCTCACTAGCAAGGGTCTGCTGGTTCATGAGTTTATTTTAGACAATAAACTGGACTTTTTATGCCTCACTGAGACCTGGCAGCAGCCAAACGACTTCTCCCAGCTTAATGAAGCTGTCCCACCTGGCTTTGTGTATCTTAGCAAACCCCGTGGTTCCCGGAGGGGGGGGGGGGGTCTTGCTGTGCTCCATCGTGAGAACATTAAAATCAGTCCAGTCACCGTCCCTCATCATTCCACTTTTGAATGTTTAGCTGTAAAACTCTCAGGCTCCACACCCACCATTATTATCACCATCTACAGACCAACAAAGCCCTCTGCTGTCTTTCTCACTGAACTCTCAGCATTATTAACTTCTGTGTGTGCCATGTCTCCTACTGTCATCCTTTTGGGTGACTTCAACATCCATATTGATAACCCTTCCAGCGGTCTTACCAATGATTTCACCTCACTCCTTGAATGTCTCAATATCACACAACATGTCAATTTCCCAACCCATAACAAAGGTCACATACTTGATTTAATCTGCTGCACTGGTATCACCTCTCATAAGCTCACTGATGCTGACCTCCCCATCTCTGACCACAAGGCTGTACTATTTCACATTCACCCCCCCCTATCAAAAATAAAAGAGCAACGGACCATCTCCTTTAGAAACATCAAGCACATCAACCCCACAGATCTCATCACCCTTATTAACTCCTCCCCCAGCCCCCCCCCCCCATCCTCCTCCCCTGCTGAACTGGTGAGTCACTACAGTAACTGTCTCTCCTCCTCCCTGAAAACCTGCAGAGTCTCCTTCATCCACACCGCTCCCTGGTACACCGCTGACCTCCGCCTCCTTAAAACCACCGGTCGCCGACTCGAGCGGCTGTCCAAAAAGACTGGACTTTCAGTACACATCCAACAATACACAGAACACTTACACCTCTACAAGAACGCTGTCTCCACTGCCAAATCCTCCTACTACTCCAACCTCATCAGTACCGGTCTAGGTAACACCAGAACCCTCTTCTCTACAGTCAACCACCTTCTTCAGCCTCCAAGAACGCTCCCCCCAAATATCCCCGCTGATCACTGCACTGCCTTTCTGCAATTCTTTGAAAACAAAATCAACACCATCCACCAACAGCTGGCCTCATCCTGCCCCCCCCATGTGACCCACCCTGGATGGTTACCTCCTGCCAAACACTCATCAGAACCCTTTCTAACCTCACACCAGCAACAGAATCTACCATCTCTGAGCTCATCCATAAAGCCAAACCCATTACCTTTCAGCTCGATCCCCTCCCCATTATCCTCGTCACCCAGGGGTCAGTATTGGGTCCACTCCTATTCATCATTTACCTCCTTCCCCTTGGCACTATCCTCCGTCATCACAATGTCCACTTCCACTGCTATGCCGACGACACACAGGTCTACATTTCAACAGAACCCACCGCCACCCTCCTCCCTCACCACCTGCTTACAGGACATCAGGAGCTGGATGAGCAGGAACTTTCTCAAGCTCAATGGAGACAAAACAGAGGCCCTGCTCATCGGCTCCAAAAACAGCCTCTCCAAAGCCCATAACACCAATGCCCCAAAACTCTTCACTGATGGCTTCTCCATCCCCTTCTCCACCCATGTCAAGAGCCTTGGGGTCACACTACACAGCACCCTCTCTTTTGCACCCCACATTAAAAACGTCACCCGGACTGCTTTCTTTCACCTCCGCAACATCTCCAGACTCCGCCCATCCCTGTCCCATTCCAGCACAAAAATCTTGGTCCACACATTCGTCAAATCTCGGATCGATTACTGCAACGCTGTCCTCTCTGGCCTTCCCACCAAACTGCTCAACAGACTTCAAATCATTCAGAACTCTGCCGCCCGAATCATCACCCGCACCAGATCCTCCGACCACATCACCCCCCCATCCTCATCCAACTACACTGGCTCCCTGTTCAATACCGGACTGACTTCAAAAACCTTCTGCTCACCTACAAAGCCCTCCACAACCTCACCCCCACCTCCCTCACTGACCTCCTTCAGGAGTTCACCCCCTCCCGATCCCTGCGCTCATCTTCAGCTGGTCTTCTGCCCCCCCCCACCTCACGCCTCAGCACCATGGGAGCTAGGGCGTTAAGCTGCACTGCTCCCAGGCTCTGGAACTCCCTCCCTCCTCACATCCGGCAGTCTGACACTATCACAACATTCAAATCTCACCTCAAAACTCACCTGTTCAAACTGGCATATTCTCTGTAGTATTTCCATCAGTCCATCACATGTGTTTCCCTAAATGTATCTCTGTCATGTCTGGCTGTTTTTATCTGTTTGATTATTATTATATCTTTGTAAGGTGTCCTTGGGTATTCTGAAAGGCCCCACCAAATAAAATGTATTATTATTATTATTATAAATGTCAGCTAGCGAGGTGTTAGCTACGTTAGCTTTGACTCTTAGCATCTAATATCCATGAATTCAACAGTAATATGAAGTTATTGTTTAAATGTTATTGAGCTATATGGTGAGAAGAAGAAGAAGAAGAGGGGATGTTCACCTTGTTTTTCTGGATCTTGAGGGTCACCTGTGTGGGCGTCCCAACCTGTCATCCATGTGCTCACCTGATAACTTCTGTTTCCATGGAAACCAGCTTTGTTCGGCTTTCAGTAAAACTTTTACTGTGGTATTTGTTCAGTGTCGTGGTAAGGACTGTGGGACAGGAACATTTAGATGAACAAATATCATATCAGTGATTAGTAAAAAAAATAAATAATGTAAATATGGTGTAAAGTAATATGTATATGAAACAATTACATTTGAAATAATATCATATTATAACTGAATTAACTCATTTATCTCAACATTGAGACCACAGTTGTGGGACATGAAGAAAAGTGGTGTTTGTACCCATAAAACGCTTCATATTAATTTTATTAAATTAGATTATTTAGTAATTATTCTTTATGTCAATATGGGTAATAACACTGTGTAATATATTTATCAAACATTACACTGCAAATGATAAGAAAAGTTCAAAATGTAATTGCTGGGACTTAAAAATGCCCTTAATGTCAGAAACAGCCATGGATGTTGTGGGAGGTCAGAGGTCAGAGGTCAGAGGTCACGTCCTCTGCAGTAGTGTCTGAAAACAGCAACCAATAGATCCAGGTGTTGTTTCCTTGATGTTCTAGAGAGCAGATGTGGTTCACAGCTGTACAGTTTCTCACTGTGGACTCTTATTATCTGCTCTTTAAACACATCTGTGTGAAGTCAAACCATGTGGTTATTAAATGAGATGGAGGGAACATCTTATATCCAATAAGGTGTTTTATTTATGTGTCTTCAGTACAGACCTACACACTGGTGTTGGCTCACATCAGGCCGATACTATCAGCACAGACAACATAATAAAACACCAGATAGTTTCTATGAAACAATATCTGACCTCAGAGTTTGACTTTGAAATGAAAAGAAGAAGCAGATGAATGAAAGCAAAGCAGAAAGAGAGTCAGAGATCAGATCAGTTCAGCTCTGTCCTGAACTCATTCACAGCTGTGGACGCTGAAAACTGCTGGAACAAGAGAAATGTAAAACCTCTGTTGATGTTTGAACACCTGATGCTGTTTTTCATTTTGCTCTCACTTTGGAACTGTTTCAACCTTCACTTATTGTTGTTGAAGCACTTTATAAAAGGTCACAGGATTTAGGTTAAATAAGAAAACTCTGATCTTTTCTTCTCACTTCACATGATCAAACTCTCTGCCCTTCACCTCGTAAGGCTCGGTTCTAACAGCATTCCTTAATGACATTTCACCTTGATATCACGTTTTTATATTGAACTAGTGCATTACCTGATGAGAACAGGCTGAATATTTGTTCTGTGGTGTTGCTGCTCAAACAAACAACTTCACTCTACACACTGAGCTTCCTTTGTTCCTGAGCAATACACCTGCCATGACATAGAAGCATCACACACCCAGGTCACAGCTACTCACAGTCAGAAACACCAGTGAAATCCACTCTGATTCACAGTTAAAACCACCAGGGACAGATTTACTGTTCAGGTAGGAAACTGTCTGGAGCCCCAACTAGAAGAGCCACAAACAGCTCTACATTTATTATGATGTTTACATATAAAAAGTATTGAATTATGTTACTATTATATCTCATAGTACCCTAAAATAACTTACAAAGGCCACATTTGAGCTCATTATCATATATGATCATATATGATCATATAGTTCTGAATCAGGACCTCATGTTTTTGGATCAAGTACTTTGTGAAAATTAAAGTCCAAATGTTACAGCTGTTATTTCAGTGTTTCAGAACAATATCAACTCAACAATCTTCTGCTGCTCGTTTCATTTTCAGGTTGTAGTTACGGGTTGTGAAGATTAATGAGGCTAGCTGGTTTAATGTAAACTATAATTCAGCAGCTCCCACTAACAATGGAAGTATTTGTGGCTCCTCATCACCCAACAACAGGTGATCACAGAAACCAAACCTCAATCTAGGAGCTGTAATAATAAAAGATAAATTTAATGAGGTTTGATAAATTGCTGTTGAACCTCCCTAGGAATATAATATAAGTATTTACTTTGCCAACAAATATAAATGATAATAAATGACCTCTAACGTGGTTCTTTAGCAGATATTCAGAACAAAAACAAGAAAAGAAGCAGCATTAAAGGTAAAACAGGATGATGCTCTATGCTGGTGTCAACACCGTCACTCCCTTTAGATGGAGGGACGTTTTAGGTCATTCAGCAGAACACAGAACAGCTGTAGGGAGCTTGATGCTACTGAATGTCCAACACAGTCTGAAGGGAGACCGGTCCATGGAATAAGCAGTCAGCACATTCAGGGTCAAACATCACTTCTTTGACATTCAAAGTGATTTTTTTTTTATGTTCCAGGAGTTTTTATGATTCTGGTGTCTGAACAGTGACAGACAACACGTGTGTGTTAGTGCTTTAGGAAGTTCAAAGGGCAAAGGTTAAAGGTCAACGTTATTATCCCGCAAGGGGAAATTCATGTACGGTCATACACGTCTCATAAAAACATATAAAACTTCACACACTCCCAGGATCCTGCGCACAGCACCCCCCCCCCCCCCCCCCCCCCCCCCCACACACACACACTAGCAGAAACATCCAGTACAATACCACAGGTACGAAAATGCACCCTCCACAATATAAATATATACTCTATGCATAGTGCAATCCAACAGTCTTAATATACAGAGAAACACTGTCCAAACACAATGAAATTGTATGAAAAATACACAGTTCAAAGGCCTATATCCAGAATATATAGGGTGGGCTGCAGCCTATTTACCTCTCCTTTAGAAGTCTAATGCCGTCGGCACAAAAGATTTGCTCGTTGTTATAATTTTTTTCTGCAGGAATCTGCTTGATCTGCTACTCCTTCTGAATTTCTGATGGAGAGGATGGGTAGGATCGTTGAGAATCTGATCAGCTTTTTTTACATAAGGTCCCTATACAGCTGTGCTGCAGACAGCTGATCGATCCCAATGATCCTACCTGCTGTATTGATCATGTGCTGCAGTTTGACATGATCTTGAGCGTATTACCAAAGGTGCAAATCAGACCGAACGACAGAACGCTCTGCAAAACAGTATTGTAGAACATTTGAAGAATACAACTTGTTAATACCAGGTGTGAACAGTGCCTCTGAGGACGCATGTTAATACCAGGTGTGACCAGACCTCTGAGGACACATGTTAATACCAGGTGTGAACAGGGCCTCTGAGGACGCATGTTAATACCAGGTGTGACCAGACCTCTGAGGACACATGTTAATACCAGGTGTGAACAGTGCCTCTGAGGACGCATGTTAATACCAGGTGTGAACAGGGCCTCTGAGGACGCATGTTAATACCAGGTGTGACCAGACCTCTGAGGACTCATGTTAATACCAGGTGTGAACAGTGCCTCTGAGGACGCATGTTAATACCAGGTGTGAACAGGGCCTCTGAGGACGCATGTTAATACCAGGTGTGAACAGGGCCTCTGAGGACACATGTTAATACCAGATGTGAACAGTGCCTCTGAGGACGCATGTTAATACCAGGTGTGAACAGGGCCTCTGAGGACGCATGTTAATACCAGGTGTGAACAGGGCCTCTGAGGACACATGTTAATACCAGGTGTGAACAGGGCCTCTGAGGACACATGTTAATACCAGATGTGAACAGTGCCTCTGAGGACGCATGTTAATACCAGGTGTGAACAGGGCCTCTGAGGACGCATGTTAATACCAGGTGTGAACAGGGCCTCTGAGGACACATGTTAATACCAGGTGTGAACAGACCTCTGAGGACACATGTTAATACCAGGTGTGAACAGGGCCTCTGAGGAAGCATGTTAATACCAGGTGTGAACAGACCTCTGAGGACGCATGTTAATACCAGGTGTGAACAGGGACTATGAGGACACATGTTAATACCAGGTGTGAACAGGACCTCTGAGGACGCATGTTAATACCAGGTGTGAACAAGCCCTCTGAGGACGCATGTTAATACCAGGTGTGAACAGAGACTATGAGGACACATGTTAATACCAGGTGTGAACAGGGCCTTTGAGGATGCATTTTAATACCAGGTGTGAACAGGGACTGTGAGGACGCTTGTTAACACCAGGTGTGAACAGAGACTATGAGGACACATGTTAATACCAGGTGTGAACAGGGCCTCTGAGGACTCATGTTAATACCAGGTGTGAACAGGGACTATGAGGACACATGTTAATACCAGGTGTGAACAGACCTCTGAGGACTCATGTTAATACCAGGTGTGAACAGACCTCTGATGACTCATGTTAATACCAGGTGTGAACAGGACCTCTGAGGACACATGTTAATACCAGGTGTGAACAGACCTCTGAGGACACATGTTAATACCAGGTGTGAACAGGGCCTCTGAGGACACATGTTAATACCAGGTGTGAACAGACCTCTGAGGACACATGTTAATACCAGGTGTGAACAGGGACTATGAGGACACATGTTAAAACCAGGTGTGAACAGGGCCTCTGAGGACGCATGTTAATACCAGGTGTGAACAGGGCCTCTGAGGACGCATGTTAATACCAGGTGTGAACAGGGACTATGAGGACACATGTTAATACCAGGTGTGAACAGGGACTATGAGGACACATGTTAATACCAGGTGTGAACAGGGCCTCTGAGGACTCATGTTAATACCAGGTGTGAACAGGGCCTCTGAGGACACATGTTAATACCAGGTGTGAACAGACCTCTGAGGACTCATGTTAATACCAGGTGTGAACAGACCTCTGAGGACTCATGTTAATACCAGGTGTGAACAGACCTCTGAGGACACATGTTAATACCAGGTGTGAACAGACCTCTGAGGACACATGTTAATACCAGGTGTGAACAGGGCCTCTGAGGACGCATGTTAATACCAGGTGTGAACAGGGACTATGAGGACACATGTTAAAACCAGGTGTGAACAGAGCCTCTGAGGACACATGTTAATACCAGGTGTGAACAGGGCCTATGAGGACACATGTTAATACCAGGTGTGAACAGACCTCTGAGGACTCATGTTAATACCAGGTGTGAACAGACCTCTGAGGACACATGTTAATACCAGGTGTGAACAGACCTCTGAGGACACATGTTAATACCAGGTGTGAACAGGGCCTCTGAGGATGCATGTTAATACCAGGTGTGAACAGGGACTATGAGGACACATGTTAAAACCAGGTGTGAACAGAGCCTCTGAGGACACATGTTAATACCAGGTGTGAACAGGGCCTATGAGGACACATGTTAATACCAGGTGTGAACAGGGCCTCTGATGACGCAACTTACTTCTTCATATTTGTGTAATATTATCATATGATCTGCTCACTGAGCTCTGATTGGTCAGTAGGAGGTGCTTTTATACGAGTTGATCTCTTATCTGGAACATAACCTGCTCCGGAGCAGGTCAGGTGTTCAGCATCAGTTACCATGGCGATCTACCCCGGTAAGAAGTGATTCACCTTCGTAGGACTGAAAACCCTGAAGGGTTAACCCTGAAGTTACCTCGATAACCACAAATCCTGCTTCGTAGTACAGACCTCAGATCTCAGCCTGAGAACCAGTTCACAACCACATAACACACTAATATTTACTTGGAGAAACAATGAAAAAATGCCTCTTTGATAATAAGGAAATGTGTCTAAAGAGAGTTTCAATGAAAATCAGTAACTAAAGCTGCAGCAGAGCGGTGTGAGCGTCCTAAAGAGCAGAGTTAGTGTGTGAGGAAGGATCAGCAGGTCTGTTGGGGACGCAGATAGGAGCTGGTCTAGTTATTATAAAATATTAAAGAGAATTATTCATATCAATGAAATTAATATTAATAAATTATCAATATATATAAACAATAACAGGGCACCAAATTATAATGGTACATAAGCTCAAAAACATTAAAATGGCTATCAAAAGTAATTAACAATTATATAAATAATTATCAATTATATTGAATAATATGATGTAATTTACATTAAATCATCCTCGGGGCACCACTCTTTGAAACAAAGAGAAAATTATAGCAAATTAATGTAGTCTCATAGATAAGTCTTATTAAAGGTACTGTTTGTAACTTCTTACACGTATAAATCATAGCGGGTCGGTGTCCCATGCGCGCTCACGTGTGGTTACGCTGTTCAGACTCAGACTCCAACACAAACTACACAGAAGCACCAAAACCTCAAAGTTATATCTAGTGAAGCCCGTCTGTTAAACAGTGTTGGCCGCGGTCGGAGGACGCGGGGGAGACTGTAGTCTTGGTCTCCAGGGCCGGAGTCTCTGCTGAACTCTGCCTTCCTGCCTGCCTTCACTCACACACCTCGCTCGTTCTCAGCTCGCTCCACCTCTCACGTGCACGCGCGCACACTACACACTGCAAAAGAGTTAGTTTAGCTCTGAGAATATCTAGTGAATGTACATTTGTGCAGAAATAAATGCTGCAGCTCCTCCAGACCAACAGAGGTTTCCCGTGTCTTGTGAAGTGACGGGGCTCCGCAGAGAGTTACGTTATCGTCTCCGACCGAGTGTCGGTGTTCCCTCCGGGTCGGGAGGCTGAAGCAGGAAAAGCCAACACTAGGATCAGCATTGATTCATGGAGAGACCCTCGTCTGGTCAGCTAACATTACTGCCAAGCAGGTGAAATATAGAGTGATATTGTGGTTTTAGCTGACGTGTGTCGTCTCGCTGTTTTACGGATGCTCGCTCACATTCAGGTAGCGCGTGCACACGGGCGAGCGCGAGCAACAGGAAGCTGACTGTCGTTGACAACACACCACAAGTGTCACTGTTGCAACTAATTTCTGATTCTTACAAACAGTCCCTTTAAAGATGGGGTCTGCGATTTATCCAGTATACACTTTTTGTTATATTGGTTGAAATGGTCTTTACACCCCGACAGCATCCGTTTCTTATGAGCACTGAAAAAAGACCGGAAAAGATCCGTCATCTGTAGCTGCTGTAATCCTGTAAAAACGTCTACCAGTCAGTAAAAATGGTCCCGGTTGTAAGGAACCAATCAGAAGCCTCCCTGCCTCCCTGCTCGTACTCTAGCCTCAGCGTGCACCAGCGTGAACTCAAAGCGCGTTTCCGCCGCACGTTCACTGGAGAGTGGAAGAGAAAACTCAGCTCTTAAAACACCGGACAACGAGAACGAACTCGTACCACTATTACCATATTATCGAAAAATACAACTTTGATTTAGTTGTTTATGTTCTGTTAGTTTACTTTA
The DNA here is from genome assembly GCA_916701645.2 of Sebastolobus alascanus. Taxonomy (NCBI): domain Eukaryota; kingdom Metazoa; phylum Chordata; class Actinopteri; order Perciformes; family Sebastidae; genus Sebastolobus; species Sebastolobus alascanus. Next base: position 43,038 of record CAKAOJ020000763.1, on the reverse strand, counting down.
TAAGATACTGCAGATTTAAACTATTTATTCTAACAGCTCAAAGTGAAGTCAGACAAACAGGATTATCAACGAGGGGAGACAGCGGATAGAAAAAATTGCCGAACAAAATTTACGTTACTCAAACTGCTTTTTCAGTTACAGAAACAAACGAGTGGACTGATCTCCCTCCAGATATTAGAGTAATGTTAAAAAGGGTCGTGTTGTCTCAGCAGGTATCTCTCTCTTTCCCTCCCCTCTCTGCTGCTCTGTGGCCGGCTCTCCAGCGAGCTGCTGCCCCCCCCCCCCCCCCTTCCCCTCCCTCCGTCAACAAGGAAATAAAGCACCTCGTCTACGGGACCGGTCTCTTGAGAGAGCTCCAGCTCATAGCGGGGTCTGTGTGAGTGAATGCCCGGGTGGAGAGGTGGCGATCCCGGCAGCAGCTAGCTAGCTGTGCCGGCAGTTTGTGGAGCTTCTAAACTCCGACAACAGTGGAGAAAATGTTTGATTCGCCATCTAACATCGTAAAACTGTCAATATTCTAAATCTACACCGTTGATTTCTCGCCTCAACATTTTTCAGAAGTGAATTTAGTGATGAAATAGCTACGAAAAATGTGAAATAGTTACTATGCGGCGGTGCTCGTGCATGTGTGTGGGGGGCGTTGCCTTATAAGAAGTTTCGAGGGGAGGGGGGGGCTTAGACGGAGCTCCTGAGGCGATGCGACTTTCAAATTATGCTAGTTTTCCAAGATCGCAGACTCCAGCTTTAAGTATGCTAAACTATCAATTTGGAAATTTGATTAATAATTAAATTAATAACTATAACCCAAAATCACTATATCAATAGATAGTAAAGGTTGATGTTATATACAGGTTCAACTGGTGGACTCAAATGCAGCACACAGGGCAGGGTAAGTATAAAAGGTAACAAGATTTATTACAATAAATTTAGATATAAATTGTTCAGTGGGGGCTGGGGCGTCCAACGAGACACGGCTTGTGTCGAAGAGGAGGAAGCGCGACACCAGATAGAACCTCCAAGGATCCACACGACGACTGTAATTATAATACCTCTTTCCTCCAGAGCTCTGAACAACGTTGGAGAGTGAGCAGGCAGGTAGGTGACGGAGAGGAATGGAACGGAGACAGCTGGCAGGTCGACAGGACTGAGCAGAGAACAAAAACACAATGTTACACAGGATTCACTGGCGAAGCAAACAAAGCAATTCCACAAACGGAGCACGAGGTTAGTTAGCCTGAGTGTACAAATACCACGAGAGGTGATGTAACGATCTGGCAATGTCTGAGAGGAAAACTGGGGTTGATATACTGCAGGGTAATGGATTGATAGGATAATTGCAGTCAGGTGCGCCAGCTGCCTCCGCCCCGGGGGGGGGGGGGGAGAGGGAAGGCCACGCCCACCTGCACTCAGACACACAGCAGACAAACAAGGAAGACAGACAGGAGACAAAAGGGTGGGAAAACACAAGGAAACACTGGGAAAACTACACTAAGAGGCATCATTCCTAACAGTACCCCCCCCCCCCCTCAATGGGAGCCTCCAGGCGACCCTCCAGGCCTCTCAGGGTGGGATCTATGAATCTCCCGAACAAGCTCCGCATCCAGAATGTGGGATCTGGGTACCCATGACCTCTCCTCCGGACCGTATCCCTCCCAGTCCACGAGGTACTGGAGACCCCTGCCCCGTCGTCTCACATCCAATAGACGTCTGACCGTGTAAGCAGGATGGTTATCAATGATCCGGGCGGGTGGAGGGGGTACGGAAGGAGGGACCAGTGGGCTAGAGTGAACAGGTTTCAGCTGAGAGACATGAAAAGAGGGGTGAATCCTGAGGGTCTTGGGTAACTTGAGTCTAACTGTGGTGGGGTTAATGATCCTTTCGATCTCAAATGGTCCAATGTAGCGGGGAGACAGTTTCTTAGAATCAGTCTTAAGAGGAATATTTCTGGAAGATAACCAAACTTGCTGACCTGGGACGTAGTTGGGGGCAGGGGTCCGATGACGATCAGCAATCCTCTTATTATTCTCCGCTCTCCGTTGCAAAGCAGCTCGGGCCTCCCTCCACACCTTCCGACAGCGTCGAAGATGATGCTGAACCGATGGAACAGCAATCTCCTCCTCCAATGCCGGGAATAGCGGTGGCTGGTACCCTACAGAGCTTTCAAAGGGAGATAAACCAGTAGCAGAGGAGGAGAGTGTGTTATGTGCATATTCGATCCATACCAGTTGTGAGCTCCAGGAGGAGGGATTGGTAGCTGCGACACAGCGTAGCGCTGACTCCAGGTCCTGATTAGCAAGTTCCACTTGTCCATTTGTTTGAGGGTGGAAACCGGATGACAGACTGACAGTAGCTCCAAGCGCTTGACAAAAGGTTTTCCAGACTTGAGATATGAACTGAGGGCCCCGGTCCGAAACGATGTCCAGCGGGATACCGTGGAGACGGAAAACATGACTGACAAGCAGATCCGCCCTGGCGCAGATATCACAAGCCATAACATACTCCTTAGTGTCTCTTTCCATAGTAGGCCACCAAAAGCGTCTCTTAAGGAGCGTTACAGTTCGATTAATGCCTGGGTGGCAAGCAAACCGAGATGTATGTCCCCACTGTAACACTTGCGAACGGACTGCCTCCGGAACATAGAGATGATTCTGAGGACCCGTACCGGGGTCCGGCTCCCCCTGTTGCGCCTCACGAACCGCCGACTCCACCTCCCAGGTCAGAGCCCCTACCACACAGGAGGACGGAAGAATGGAACCTGCGCTCTCAGAGGACTCCTCAGGCGAAAACTGACGGGACAGCGCATCAGGCTTTACATTCTTTGACCCAGGACGGTAAGTGAGAGAAAAGTTAAAGCGACCAAAAAACAATGCCCACCGGGCTTGACGAGAGTTCAGTCGTTTAGCTGATTGAATGTAGGCTAATTTTTTTGTGGTCAGTCCAAACAACAAAAGGAATCTCTGCTCCCTCCAACCAGTGTCTCCACTCCTCCAGCGCCAACTTTACTGCTAATAGTTCACGATTACCCACATCGTAGTTGCGCTCTGCAGGTGACAGGCGGCGAGAGAAGAAGGCGCATGGATGGAGCTTCTGATCAGAACTGGAGCGTTGTGACAACACCGCTCCAACACCAATGTCCGAGGTATCTACCTCAACGATGAACTGGCGAGATGGATCAGGATGTACCAGGATGGGAGCAGAAGTGAAACGGTCCTTCAGGAGAGCGAATGCTTGCTCCGCTTCAGTGCCCCGACTGAAAGGAACAGAGGGAGAGGTTAGCTTGGTGAGAGGAGCATCAATCCTGTTGTATTCTCTGATGAAACGCCTGTAAAAGTTGGCAAACCCAAGGAAACGTTGTAATATTTTCCTTGACTTGGGTCTTGGCCACTCAGCCACTGCCTGGACCTTTACCGGGTCCGTCTTCATCTGCCCACTCTCAATGATGTAGCCCAGGAAGCCCACTGAGCCAAGATGAAATTCGCACTTCTCCGCCTTCACAAATAACTTGTTCTCAAGTAGTCTTTGGAGTACCTGGTGGACATGGCTCTGATGTTCTGAGAGGTTACGGGAAAAAATCCAAATATCATCAAGGTACACAAACACAAAACGGTTAAAAAAATCTCTCAAAACATCGTTAACCAAGGCTTGAAATACTGCGGGAGCGTTTGTCAGGCCGAAAGGCATTACCAGGTACTCAAAGTGGCCCAGTGGCATGTTGAAGGCAGTCTTCCACTCATCTCCCTCCTTGATCCGCACCAGGTGATAAGCATTCCTGAGATCCAATTTGCTGAAGATCTGGGCTCCCTGAAGAGTCTCGAAAGCAGAACTGATTAGCGGCAGAGGGTACATATTCTTCACAGTGATATTATTCAAACCACGAAAATCAATGAATGGACGAAGAGTCTTATCTTTCTTGCTTACAAAGAAGAAGCTTGCCCCCAGTGGCGAGGAGGACGGCCGTATAATACCTGCAGCCAGTGAGTCGTTGATATATGTCTCCATAGTATCTCTCTCGGGTCGGGACAGGTTATACAGGCGACTCGATGGAAATGTGGCTCCAGGCAACAGTTCCACTGCGCAGTCATAGGGGCGATGAGGTGGCAAGGATAACGCCTTATCCTTACTGAAAGCCTCCCTTAAATCATGATGCACAGATGGTACAGAGGTTAAGTCTGATGGTACAGTAGTCTTTGGGGTGACACTGACCTCAAGAGGTGGCAACGCAGATTGCAGGCATTATGAATGACAAAAAGTACTCCAACTAATGATCTGACCCGTGTACCAGTCAAAGTGAGGGTTGTGTAACTTTAACCATGGGTGTCCCAACACAAGTGGCGTCTTAGGAGCGGAAAACACAAAAAACTGAATGTATTCACGGTGGTTACCGGAAAGAATAAGGAGCAGGGGTTCTGTACGGTGAGTTACTTTGGCCAAGATTTTACAATCTAAGGCACAGACGTTAACTGGTGTCTCTAAGGGCTCAATCTTTATTCCCACCTGAAGCACAACCTCCTTATCTAAAAAACTTTGCTCCGCACCAGAGTCAATGAGTGCCAATAACGGCAGAGATAACTGTTGGAGACATAGTTTAGCTGGGAGTTTAGTACGTGGAGGATTACTTTGGGGGCCATTAATCTCGCTCACCAGTACCCCAACTGCTACTGATGAGCACGGTCTTTTGGGCGAGAAGGACAGGCAGCCAGGAAGTGGCGGGAGTTTATGACGCAGCATGGTGGTTCACGGAAGTCTGGGAATTGTAGTTCTTCTCTCTGCGTCTCTCCCGCATGCGATTGTCTAACCTTATCGCCAAATCAACAAGGGAATCAAGAGAGTTAGTCTCATCTCGTACATCAAGTTCATCCTTCAATTGTTCGTTCAAACCGTGCATGTATATTCCCCGCAGCACTTCGTCATTCCATCCAGACTCCGCTGCCAGAATCCGGAGCTCCACAGAATAGTCTGCCACACTTCTCAAGATGTCTGCATGGCCTACAAACAATATGGCGAGCACTGTAAAACTACAAAGATGGCTGGATCAAAGATGGCCGCCAGGATTTCACCACATGACCTCTTTGTTCTTCGGAGCACATGGGCTCAGGGAGAACAAAGGGGGTGTTGATGTGGGGGTTGAGGTTCTCTGAATGTGTATGTTTGTGTTTAAAACCAATTCACAGTTTATGTAAGTGATCTTAATGTGTGTCGGATAATGCAGTGGGTTAGAAAAGATGGTTAGTTTGCATGCAATACTTTGTCTATGTGGCATAACTTAACACATCAGATGTGGCAAAGCCAGCTAACCAAATATCCTGACTACAACAATATCACCACAGTAAAACTCAATGAATAACATTAAACATATCAATACAGGTACATTCACAGAAGTTAAATTGAACAGTCTTGCTCAACCGTGTGCAATTGCTAATGCTAAAGTAGTAGACCAGTATGTTAACAACCCATGGAAGAAAAGGTTGTAATTCCAAGTTCGAGGAGTTGGAGAAAGCAGACTGGAGAAAGCTGTGGTTCCAGGGTCACAGATGTTGTCCTTGTGTGAGATCCAGTTGTGCAGTTTGGAGGGAAACTGGTCCAGTCCTGTTTCTGCAGCTTGGTATCTTGGTACTAACTTCCTTTTCTTGTTGCTTGAAGTTAGCTGGTAAAAAGGCAGGTTCTCACGTCTTCTGTCTTAGAAGTTCCTTGTGTTCCTATGTCTGTTTGCTAACAGCCATAGATCAGAGCAGAGCTGCTTCTTCATGCAGTCTCTGGTCTGTAGGGAGAGCTGGTTGAAAAGAGCTGCAGTTGACCTTCTGCAGGTCAGCAGGGGTTGAGAAGGAGAAGAGCGGAATGAGAGAGAACAAAGGGGGGATCCCTTTGCTTTTATCTTGGATGACTTTCACAAGTACGTGTGAATAAGTCATCATGCTACAGTAGCCAATAGAATGGTTACTGAGTCCATGGGAGGAGATACTCAGTGGGTGAATGACTCAAGGATCCTGGGAAGCGTAGTTCATTGTCTTTGCCAACATCTTGAATGGTGGGTCCCAACAGGTCTCTTCAGCACTAAAGAAAGGCCGGCGTCACATCCTGATTGGTCAAGAGGAGAAATACACCAAGCTGCTGTCACTTCTTCATCAGGAGCCATCAGTCCTCAAACCTGGACAACAGGTGATCTGAATAACCTCCAATCAACTCAGGACAACTGGGACATTCAGCTACAGTCAGCTGGGACATTCAGCTACAGTCAGATTGGAAATTCAGCTACAGTCAGCTGGGACATTCAGCTACAATGAGCTGGGACATTCAGCTACAGTCAGCTGGGACATTCAGCTACAGTCAGCTGGGACATTCAGCTACAGTCAGCTGGGATATTCAGCTACAGTCAGATTGGACATTCATCTACAGTCAACTGGGACATTCAGCTACAGTCAGCTGGGACATTCAGCTAAAATCAGAGTTTCTTCAACCAGGAAAAAAAGATGTCAATTCAATTTTCTGTATTTTTTTATCATTATGATGAAAATTAAACAACTATTTCAGACGATGTTAGTCATCCATATCCAGCTACTCACATGTTTCCTTTATGTCAATAAACTAAAGATCACAAAGTTTACAGTACAACTATAATATTCATATTATTGTATATATACAGTAACAGATGTGTGAGCAAATATATGGAATCACAAAAAGACATAAATGTGTAATATTGGGAACTTTATTGAAAAGCAAAACAGTAAAAAGGAGTGAAACAGCAGAACAACTTCATTCAACATTCATCTACTTCACCCAACACAAGACCTGATTTAGAGCATCGATGTTCAATTTCTTTATGTTTATAAAACTCGTCCCAAAATACCAGCAGGAAATATTTCCAGGAACATTTCTATCAGTGTGCTGAGAAGCTTCAAACATCCCAAACAACCCTTTTAGAAGCTCAAATAGAATCATGAAACAACAACATCCTCCTGATTCATTAAGAAAAACCTCAAAGACATGAATTATTATTTACTTTGGAAAAACAAAACCTTCAAATTTATTCACTTTCAGAGAAATAGTCAAACAAACTATATACACAACTGGAAATTAAATGTTGAACTGATGTTTCTATTGTGTGCATGTGTGTGTGCACGGGGGAGGGCAACACTGTATACTGTATACAGTATATATATATATATATATCTGACAGACCCTGGGAGTGTACGTGGATGTGTGTGTGTGTGTCTATCATAGTAATATTTCTATATATGTAAATGTACGTTTGTGTTCCAACTAACATCAGAAGCATCAAAATGTAACTATGGTGATTTATTGTTTAGTCTTTATTATTATGTTTGAAGAGTTCTGTGAGTCTTTCATTGTTTTAATTCTCTCCAAAAATATTCATCCTCATTTGATTTACCAACATTTAAACATAAATATATTCTACCAGAGGAAATGACACATTTTTTTAATTGAAACTAAATGATCCAAATAATTTAATGTCACCATTTCTGTTTGATAATATCTGTATTTTTTTTCTAATTAGTTTTCTTTGTATTCCAATCAATGAGCATCTACAAATAAATCCCAACCCTGATTCCACCAGTTTATGATATGAATGAAGAATAACAATAATATAATAATAATAATGAATTCCCAGTTCACGGAGGAGAATGTGGCGCCACCGCTCCGTCATCCACTGCAAAGTGTGTCCATAAACCTAAAAATACATAAAATAGAAAACAAAATAATTTATCATAAATGTTTGGAGAGTTCAGTTCCACAAAACCACATATTTACAGCATCATTCAGATGATTCAGTCACTGAAGTCTTCACGTTTTGTTAGTTTAATCGTTTATTTTAATTTGGTTCGACACCATTTTAATAAATTGTTGTCTGTTTTTCTAAAGCTTAATATTTGAGTTTTTAATATACAGACAGGTTATCTGAGCTGCTGATGTGAAGCTTTCTGAAAGCAGAATAAAGAAACAATCACAGAAGCAGCAGGAGTGAACGGTTCATGTCCCATATGAAGCGACTCACTGTGTGCAGGCTGGTGTGTTCATCATTTAGGATCCTTGATTCAGTTTCTCCAACACCTCAGAGTTCTTTCCAGCTGTAAGGTCAGAAACACATTATTAGCTCTCAGCAAACACTGCAGGAAGAAGTCCTCCAGCACAGAATCCACACTAACTATTTTTAATCTACAGAGATTCAGCTCTCCGGGAACCATCACCTTAACATGGTGGAGAGATTTGTGTGTCCCTATTAACCTGAGGGCTGTGTTGTCTGGAGCCTGGTGCTCCTGGTAGGGTCTCCCATGGCAAATTGGTCTCAGGCGAGGGGCCAGACTAAGAAAGGTTCATACAACCCCAATGAATAAACGAGGCAGAGGAGGAGTTACCCGGCCCGGCCGGGGACACCCCGAAGAAGTGACCATCCTGTGGGCTCACCACCTGCGGGAGGAACCGCTGGGGTCGGGTGCGCTGCCACATGGGTGGCAGTGAAGGCCAGGGACCTCGACGGACCAGACCTGGGCGGCAGAGGCTGGCTCTGGGGACGTGGAACGTCACCTCTCTGTGGGGGAAGGAGCCGGAGCTTGTTCGGGAGGTGGAGCGCTACCAGTTAGATCTGGTGGGGCTTACCTCTACGCACAGCCTCGGTTCTGGAACCGTACTCCTGGATAGGGGTTGGACTTTATTCTACTCTGGAGTTGCCCAAGGTGCGAGGCGCCGGGCGGGTGTGGCGATACTCACGAATCCCCGGCTGAGTGCCGCTACGTTGGAGTTTACCCCGGTGGATGAGAGGGTCGCCTCCCTACGCCTTCGGGCTATGGGGGGGAAACTCTGACTGTTGTTTGTGCGTATGCACCGAATAGCAGTTCAGAGTATGCGGCCTTCTTGGAGACCCTGAATGGAGTCCTGCATGGGGCTCCAGTAGGGGACTCCATAGTTCTCCTGGGAGACTTCAACGCTCACGTGGGCAACGATGGAGACACCTGGAGAGGCGTGATTGGGAGGAATGGCCCCCCTGATCTAAACCCGAGTGGTCGGTTGTTACTGGACTTCTGTGCTAGTCATGGACTGTCCATAACAAACACCATGTTCGAACATAAGGATGCTTATAAGTGTACGTGGTACCAGAGCACCCTAGGCCGAAGGTCGATGATCGATTTTGTTATCGTATCGTCTGATCTGAGGCCGCATGTTTTGGACACTCGGGTGAAGAGAGGGGCGGAGCTGTCAACTGATCACCATCTGGTGGTGAGTTGGGTCAGAGGGTGGGGGAAGACTCTGGACAGACCTGGTAAACCCAAACGGGTAGTGCGGGTGAACTGGGAACGTCTGGAGGAGGCCCCTGTCCGAGAGATCTTCAACTCACACCTCCGGCGGAGCTTTTCTGGCATCCCTGTGGAGGTTGGCATTGAACCTGAGTGGGCGATGTTCAAAGCTTCCATTGCTGAAGCTGCGGCAGTGAGCTGTGGTCTAAAGGTCTTAGGAGCCTCAAGGGGCGGCAACCCTCGAACACCGTGGTGGACACCGGTGGTCAGGGAAGCCGTCCGACTGAAGAAGAAGACCTTCCGGGATATGTTATCTCGGAGGACTCCGGAGGCGGTTGCAAGGTACCGACAGGCCCGACGGGCAGCAGCCACTGCCGTGAAGGAGGCAAAGCAGCGGGTGTGGGAGGAGTTCGGAGCAGCCATGGAGAAGGACTTTCGGTCGGCACCAAGGTGCTTCTGGAAAACCATCCGGAACCTCAGGAGGGGGAAACGGGGAACCATCCAAGCTGTGTACAGTAAGGATGGGACACTGTTGACCTCAACTGAGGAGGTAATCGGGCGGTGGAAAGAGCACTTTGAGGAACTCCTGAATCCGACTAATACGCCCTCTATTGTAGAGGCAGAGATGGAAGCTGATGGGGGATCATCATCAATTTCCCTGGTGGAAATCATTGAGGTAGTCAAACAACTCCACAGTGGCAAAGCCCCGGGGATCGATGAGATCCGTCCAGAAATGCTGAAAGCTTTGGGTGTGGAGGGGCTGTCTTGGATGACACGTCTCTTCAACATTGCGTGGAAGTCGGTGACAGTGCCTAAGGAGTGGCAGACAGGGGTGGTGGTTCCCCTCTTCAAAAAGGGGGACCAGAGAGTGTGTGCCAATTACAGGGGTATCACACTACTCAGCCTCCCTGGTAAAGTCTACTCCAAGGTGCTGGAAAGGAGGGTTCGGCCGATAGTCGAACCTTGGATCGAAGAGGAACAATGCGGATTCCGTCCTGGCCGTGGAACAACGGACCAGCTCTTCACTCTCGCAAGGATCCTGGAGGGGGCCTGGGAGTATGCCTATCCAGTCTACATGTGTTTTGTGGACTTGGAGAAGGCGTATGACCAGGTCTCCCGGGAGATACTGTGGGGGGTGCTGCGGGAGTACGGGGTGAGGGGGGCCCTTCTTAGGGCCATCCAATCTCTGTACGCCCGAAGCGAGAGCTGTGTCCAGATCCTCGGCAGTAAGTCGGACTCGTTTCCGGTGGGGGGTTTGGCCTCCGCCGGGGCTGCGCTTTCTCACCAATCCTGTTCGTGATATTCATGGACAGGATATCGAGGCGTAGTCGGGGGGAGGAGGGTTTGCAGTTCGGTGTGCTGAGGATCTCATCGCTGCTTTTTGCAGATGATGTGGTCCTGTTGGCATCATCGGTCTGTGACCTCCAGCACTCACTGGATCGGTTCGCAGCCGAGTGTGAAGCGGCTGGGATGAGGATCAGCACCTCTAAATCTGAGGCCATGGTTCTCAGCAGGAAACCGATGGATTGCCTACTCCGGGTAGGGAATGAGTCCTTACCCCAAGTGAAGGAGTTCAAGTACCTCGGGGTCTTGTTCGCGAGTGAGGGGACAATGGAACGTGAGATTGGCCGGAGAATCTGAGCAGCGGGGGGGCGGTACTTCATTCGCTTTCCCGCACCGTTGTGACGAAGAGAGAGCTGAGCCGGAAGGCAAAGCTCTCGAACTACCGGTCAATCTTCGTTCCTACTCTCACCTATGGTCATGAGTGTTGGGTCATGACCCAAAGAACTAGATCGCGGGTACAAGCGGCCGAAATGTGTTTCCTCAGGAGGGTGGCTGGCGTCTCCCTTAGAGATAGGATGAGAAGCTCAGTCATCCGTGAGGGACTCGGAGTAGAGCCGCTACTCCTTTGCATTGAAAGGAGCCAGCTGAGGTGGTTCGGGCATCTAGTAAGGATGCCCCCCCCCTGGGCGCCAAGAGGTTGAAGATGAGTATGAGTATGAGATTCAGCTCAGAGAAAATAGAATAAAAAATTGTTTTACTTACCAGATTCAGTGTGTTTCGCTGAAATAAAAAGACAAGACTAATTATTTATGTTGTCACAGTTGAAAATGTCAGACTTTGTCACCTTTGACCTTTCCAGTGATGACCCGCTCTTCTACTCACTCCAACTCATAAATAAATCACTTCTACCTTTGGTTTTACATCATCTATTCTCCCTTCCATCATCATGCTATAGTCATATTATCACCAAACTGTGGCTCTGACTGCTGGTTGAAACACATTTAGATGTGCTTGGAAGTGACATTAGTTTGGATCAAAGCATCAACTTAAAGGGACTATTTGTAACTTATCACGCGCATAAATCTTAACGGGTCGGTATCCCATGCGCGCTCGCGCGTGGGTACGCGAGCGCGCAGCAGCTCTGCTCCTGCTGCCTGCACACCGCTCTCGTTCTCCCCCGCTCGGCTCGCTCCACCTCCACGTGAACGAGCGCACGTTACACACTGCAGAAGAGTTAGTTTAGCTCTGAGAATATCTGGTGAATGTGCAGTGGACGTTTTTGCAGAAATAACTGCTGCAGCTCCTCCAGACCAACAGAGGTTTCCCGTGTCTTGTGAAGTGACGGGGCTCCGCAGAGAGTTACGTTATCGTCCCGACCGGTTGTCGGTCTCTCCCCCCCCCCCCCCCCTTTCCTCCGCGGTCGTCAGGCTGAGAAAGGAAAAGCCAGCACTAGAATCAGCATTGATTCATGGAGAGACCTTCCTCTGGTCAGCTAACATTACTGCCAAGCAGGTGAAATATAGAGTGATATTGTGTGTTAGCTGACGTGTGTCGCCTCACTGTTTAGACCGGTGCTCGTTCATGTCAATGTAGCGCGAGCGCGAGCAACAGGACGCTGACTTTCGTTGACATTGCGGCCACAGGTGTCGCTGTGAACAAGCAATTTCTGATTCTTACATATAGCCCCTTTAAAGTCTAAAATAAAAAATAGAGGAAAAGACAGGAGACGATGTTTCTGTTTGGGTTTCGCACCGTTTTTCTTTTTATAAATGATGAATCCAATCACAGCGATGAGGACGAGACCCAGAACAACCACTGCAGCGATGATGAGGACGGTCATGTCAGTGGGCTTCTCTGTTGAGGACAAAACAACAACAAGTAGTCACAACAGAAATGGTGGTAATAATTCTGGGTCCAGAGGAGCACGTGCATTAGTTTAATACTGATCTAAACCTTCAAATTATATATAAAAACTAGATGACAACACAACTTCCATCCACATAAAACTCCATGAAGTGCAGGACAGTGACAGTGAACTAAATGTGTGTTTATCATCTCCATCACACCTGATCTCAGTCTTACCTGTGTTGCTCCTGATCACTGCTTCGTCCAGTCTGGTGACGATGTCGTCCTTCACACCAGAGAGCTGAAACACACAGTCGTACCTCCTCCAGTCTTCAGGTTTGACTGATGACAGTTTCAGGTCAACACTCATCTGGAAGGTTCCATCGTGGTTGGGGAGGATCTCTCCGTGGTCCACGTCCTCATGAAGCTGCTCTCCATCTGTCCTCCAGAACAGATCAGCTCCGCGAGGGTAGAAACCTGTAGCGTGGCAGCTGACTGGAGAGGAGGGAGTCTTCTGGAGGAGAGACACTGAGGGAAGCTCTGGAGAGTAGAGACAACAGTATTATTAGTTACTGTATATTAAAAATAGCATTCCTGTTTTATGTTATGTATTTTAAATGCCTTCGTAACAGATAGAGGAGAGAAAGCAACGATGCCCTTCACCATCCTCATCCTCATCCTCTTCACTTTCAACATCTAACTGGAGACCTTCTGACTCTTCCTCACATCTTATTCACAGTTTTGAAATCTACAGCGTCTAAGAACATTTCTGGCTCTTTGGTTCTTCTACTTCAAACTGTTTTTAGTTATGCCACAAACAAAATACATATATTATATTATAATACTTCAATGGAGTGTTATTTGGTGTCAATACAATAGTGTGAGAGAGGTGAGAGAAAATGAAAGAAAGAGAAATGTGTGTAAAGTGAGACGCAGTGAGTCTCTGTATGATGGTAACATGTACTGTAATGTTACTGTAGGTCTCTGTATGATGGTAACATGTACTGTAATGTTACTGTAGGTCTCTGTATGATGGTAACATGTACTGTAATGTTGCTGTAGGTCTCTGTATGACGGTAACATGTACTGTAATGTTACAGTAGGACTCTGTATGATGGTAACATGTACTGTAATGTTACTGTTGGTTAGAAACAGAGGAGACATATGAAGATTGTTCAGGTCATGTGATTCTACCTGTTCTCAGCAGAGAGCTCCTCCCATTGTTCACATGCTTCTTCAGCCACTCAGGACACTCCTGGGTGATGTAGTGTTTTCTCTGAACTATCCAAGCTTTGTCATGATCCAACTTGTGTTTGGTGATGACAGCCTGTTGTTTTGGAGCGATCCATGTCTCTGTCTTCAGGTCAAATGATATCCAGTCTTCTCCATCATAACCATACTGATTATAACCTTTAACCTCATCAGTCTCATCGTCCCATTCACAGCCAACCATCCACTGGGAAATGTGGACATCTGAGAGAGAGAGAGAGAGAGACATTAAACCAGAGTGAGATCACAGCCCGGTCATCTATTATCAGTTGATATCACATCTTTACCACAGAGACACACTGATCCACAGGATCTACACCTCCTGCTTTTATTGGCTCCATGAAAGACACTTACAGCCAATCATCATCTCTGTTGGTTATTATGGGATGGACAGAATCACTGTACCAGTGTGGAGCAGCATCCAGTCGTCTCAGTCTCAGTAATGTTCCTGTTGAGACTGACTGTGTCGAAAGTGAAACATGAACAAACCTCCAGTTTGGTTGAAACGCTGCTTTACAATTTCAATGTTGGATTTGGAGATCTGCTGGTTTCTCTTAAAGAGCTCAGTCTGTCCCTTCCAGTACTGAGGATCATCTTCTGTGATTCTGCTCATCCAGTCCTGTTTGGGTTCTGCTCTCATGGTGTTACTGTCATAGTGACTTATCAGAACTTCATCAACGTACCCAACAGACACAAACTCTGGGAAGTTTGGGACTCCAGAAGATGCCGTTTCGAAATACTTCAGAGAGTGAGTCACTGGAAGAGAAAGTTAATGTCATTTATTTATCAGTTTTTATATAAATCACTGAACAACGTTATACAGTACATTCAAGACATCCTAATAATCTCTGTGTACTCAATAAATATAAACATATTTAGTTCCAGACACTCTTTAATATTTCTGATTGTGTAATAAAATCTAAAAAGGAGTCCCATCTTTAGATCCTACAGTTGTGTAGCTGACATTCATTGATAGAAAGCAGTTTATAAAAACTGAACGTAATATAATATTTATCTTCAGTAGGTTGTTATTGATTATGTGTGTGTTTCTGTGTGCACATTATTCTCTAAATATGATTTATTTAATAAGAGAGGTTAATATATAGTATTATTTTCTATTATTATCAAATAAATGTGTATTATTTGGTGACAGATTACAGTTTATATCTGGTGTTGGGAGTGTTCACTGAAGTGATTGAAAATAAAGATCATTAATGAATAATGTATGAAGTGTTTAGTTGACACACGTTAGTGAAGGATATTAAATATTGTACCAACAAAGCAGGAAAACAACCATCAGCTGACTGGTTGGTTGTAAATCAAACTCCCAAACCTGCAGCAGCCTGTAGAGGAGCTGAGATGAAATATAGTCACGTGTTTCCACACTGGGACAATATGCTCATTATGTCTAATGAATGAAAATCACTGTAATCTCTAAAACAACATGATTAATAGCACTGAATTAACCACAACACACTATTTATATAAAACATCAACAACTTCAATACTGACATTATAAAGTGTTTATAATAAATATAGTTGTGGACAAGAGACGCTTTGTGTTAACTTGATGTTTTTATATTGTCTCACTACCTGTTTCTGAGCGGCTCACTGAAGGTTCACAGAATATGTCTGTACATTTATAACATAAAGTCACTTTGTACACCTGATTACATTTCTATCCAATCAAATTCACAGACATGTGGCCTCCTTCTGACACCGATCAGCTGTTAATGAAACCAGTTTGGTTCCATCAGTGAGGCAGTAACATCAGGAGATCAAACACACACCAGATCTGACAATGACCACAGAACATAACCAGACTAATAAAAGGTCAACTATATACTGTTTCATAACTTCAGTAAAGGGTTAAAGATATTGACAGATTCAAACTTCCTGGATCAATAACTCATAAGTTAAAGGTTGTTAAAACACCACGAGGGCTCTACTGAAGTTAGTTATTCTGCAGTCATGTCTTCTTCCTGAGAAACACTCTGTTATTGTTTCTAATAACTAGGTCCTGATCCATGTCCATCACCTTCAGGTACACAGCAGCACCGTCCTCATACAAGCTCTTATTTTGAAAATGGAAACTTCCGGTTGCAGAAAATGTTTCTGTCTTCTAGTGATTTTATTTTTTTGTTTTTTAGAAATAGAAAATGAAAATCAACCCCGTTTTTTTTTAAGTTTAGTTCATCCCTTTTTGACTCGGATAAAGAAAAACGCCTTTATTTTAATTTAATTTTTGCATTTTAATTTAATTTTTTGTATTTTAAAACGAAAATCAAATAATCCTTTGTTGTTGTTTAATATCCGTTAGTGAAAAGGAGAATGTAAAGAGCTAAAGATCCACTGAGCCTGTCTGTCTATCTATTGAAGAGAAGTTGTTCTAATGTGTTCGGAAGTCCTGGAAGTAAACATGAACCTTAAAGTGATATATACAGTATATACAGTAGACCTTAATTTAATAATCAGTGTGAACTGACCTGCTGCTGCTCCATGGAGGAGGATTATTATCAGGAGAGTCCCTATCAACGTGTTCATGGTGAAGCTCTGAGAGGACAGAGACTCTGATACCGACCTCCAGCTCGAGCTCCGGGGCTGAATGAAGAGGAGACGAGGAGAGGCGATGACGTCAACCTCCATCTGAGCCAATGGGAATTTAACATCAGCATCGACGTCACTCGTAGCTGGGTAAAACGGACCCAGACAGGTTTTCCACGACAGGGAAGGTAGAATAATGTTCCTTTTTCTGCCTTTTTTAGAGAATAAATTCAAATGTACAAACACCATGTGGTAAAGATCATTAGATCAGAGTAAAAGGACTCACAGAACAAAACAGAGAAGAAACAAAACACACAAGAAACTGAAATATAACATGAAAATATGTATGAAAATAATAATAAAATAAATGAAGGGCTGTACTTGTAAATCATATTCTTCTATTATGCTGAGAAGGTTCATTGCATTTTTGGTTTTTCATGACTTTAAGAGCTTTTATGTAAGAAAGAAAGTCAGAATGAAACACATTCAACTTTTAGGTTTCACTTTCATTTTCTTGGATTTATATTATATATTTATATTCTTTGGACAGTACAGGCCTACACACTGGTGTTGGCTCACATCAGGCCGATACTATCAGCACAGACAACATAATAAAACACCAGATAGTTTCTATGAAACAATATCTGACCTCAGAGTTTGACTTTGAAATGAAAAGAAGAAGCAGCTGAATGAAAGCAAAGCAGAAAGAGAGTCAGAGATCAGATCAGTTCAGCTCTGTCCTGAACTCATTCACAGCTGTGGACGCTGAAAACTGCTGGAACAAGAGAAATGTAAAACCTCTGTTGATGTTTGAACACCTGATGCTGTTTTTCATTTTGCTCTCACTTTGGAACTGTTTCAACCTTCACTTATTGTTGTTGAAGCACTTTATAAAAGGTCACAGGATTTAGGTTTAATAAGAAAACTCTGATCTTTTCTTCTCACTTCACATGATCAAACTCTCTGCCCTTCACCTCGTAAGGCTCGGTTCTAACAGCATTCCTTAATGACATTTCACCTTGATATCACGTTTTTATATTGAACTAGTGCATTACCTGATGAGAACAGGCTGAATATTTGTTCTGTGGTGTTGCTGCTCAAACAAACAACTTCACTCTCAACAGTGAGCTTCCTTGGTTCCTGAGCAATACACCTGCCATGACATAGAAGCATCACACACCCAGGTCACAGCTACTCACAGTCAGAAACACCAGTGAAATCCACTCTGATTCACAGTTAAAACCACCAGGGACAGATTTACTGTTCAGGTAGGAAACTGTCTGGAGCCCCAACTAGAAGAGCCACAAACAGCTCTACATTTATTATGATGTTTACATATAAAAAGCATTGAATTATGTTACTATTATAACTCATGGTACCCTAAAATAACTTACAAAAGGCCACATTTGAGCTCATTATCATATATTATCATATAGTTCTGAATCAGGACCTCATTTTTTTGGATCAAGTTTGTGAAAAACAAAAGTCCAAATGTTACGGCTGTTATTTCAGTGTTTCAGAACAATATCAACTCAACAATCTTCTGCTGCTCGTTTCATTTTCAGGTTGTAGTTACGGGTTGTGAAGATTAATGAGGCTAGCTGGTTTAATGTAAACTATAATTCAGCAGCTCCCACTAACAATGGAAGTATTTGTGGCTCCTCATCAGCCAACAACAGGTGATCACAGAAACCAAACCTCAATCTAGGAGCTGTAATAATAAAAGCTAAACTTAATGAGGTTTGATAAAATGCTGTTGAACCTCCATAGTAGTATAATATAAGTATTTACTTTCCCAACAAATACAAATGATATTAAATTACCTCTAACGTGGTTCTTTAGCAGATGTTCAGAACAAAAACAAGAAAACAAGCAGCATTAAAGGTAAAACAGGATGATGCTCTATGCTGGTGTCAACACCGTCACTCCCTTTAGATGGAGGGACGTTTTAGGTCATTCAGCAGAACACCAGGTGTGAAAAGGGCCTCTGAGGACGCATGTTAACACCAGGTGTGAACAGGACCTCTGAGGATGCATGTTAATACCAGGTGTGAACAGGGACTCTGAGGACGCATGTTAATACCAGGTGTGAACAGAGCCACTGAGGACGCATGTTAATACCAGGTGTGAACAGGACCTCTGAGGACGCATGTTAATACCAGGTGTGAACAGAGCCACTGAGGACGCATGTTAATACCAGGTGTGAACAGGGACTCTGAGGGCTCATGTTAATACCAGGTATGAACAGAGCCTCTGAGGACACATGTTAATACCAGGTGTGAACAGGGACTCTGAGGACGCATGTTAATACCAGGTGTGAACAGGGACTCTGAGGACGCATGTTAATACCAGGTGTGAACAGGGACTCTGAGGACACATGTTAATACCAGGTATGAACAGAGCCTCTGAGGACACATGTTAATACCAGGTGTGAACAGACCTCTGAGGACGCATGTTAACACCAGGTGTGAACAGGGACTCTGAGGACACATGTTAATACCAGGTGTGAACAGAGCCTCCGAGTACGCATGTTAATACCAGGTGTGAACAGGGCCTCTGAGGACACATGTTAATACCAGGTGTGAACAGGACCTCTGAGGACACATGTTAATACCAGGTGTGAACAGGACCTCTGAGGACGCATGTTAATACCAGGTGTGAACAGGGACTCTGAGGACTCATGTTAATACCAGGTGTGAACAGGGACTCTGAGGACTCATGTTAATACCAGGTGTGAACAGGACCTCTGAGGACTCATGTTAATACCAGGTGTGAACAGGGACTCTGAGGACTCATGTTAATACCAGGTGTGAACAGGGACTCTGAGGACTCATGTTAATACCAGGTGTGAACAGGACCTCTGAGGACTCATGTTAATACCAGGTGTGAACAGGGACTCTGAGGACACATGTTAATACCAGGTGTGAACAGGGCCTCTGAGGACGCATGTTAATACCAGGTGTGAACAGGGCCTCTGAGGACACATGTTAATACCAGGTATGAACAGAGCCTCTGAGGACACATGTTAATACCAGGTGTGAACAGACCTCTGAGGACGCATGTTAATACCAGGTGTGAACAGACCTCTGAGGACACATGTTAATACCAGGTGTGAACAGACCTCTGAGGACGCATGTTAACACCAGGTGTGAACAGACCTCTGAGGACGCATGTTAATACCAGGTGTGAACAGACCTCTGAGGACGCATGTTAATACCAGGTGTGAACAGACCTCTGAGGACACATGTTAATACCAGGTGTGAACAGACCTCTGAGGACGCATGTTAACACCAGGTGTGAACAGACCTCTGAGGACGCATGTTAATACCAGGTGTGAACAGACCTCTGAGGACGCATGTTAATACCAGGTGTGAACAGACCTCAGAGGACGCATGTTAATACCAGGTGTGAACAGGGCCTCTGAGGACACATGTTAATACCAGGTGTGAACAGACCTCTGAGGACACATGTTAATACCAGGTGTGAACAGGGCCTCTGAGGACGCATGTTAATACCAGGTGTGAACAGACCTCTGAGGACACATGTTAATACCAGGTGTGAACAGGGCCTCTGAGGACACATGTTAATACCAGGTGTGAACAGACCTCTGAGGACGCATGTTAATACCAGGTGTGAACAGACCTCTGAGGACGCATGTTAATACCAGGTGTGAACAGAGCCTCTGAGGACACATGTTAATACCAGGTGTGAACAGACCTCTGAGGACGCATGTTAATACCAGGTGTGAACAGGACCTCAGATGATAACTTGTTGTGTAAATCTCATGTAAACTGTAATCTGGATCAATTAAAAGATGATCATATCGGCTCATCAGCTTTAAACCTTTTCTAGGATGTGATTGGTTCACGTTCTAGGATGTTTCATCCTCTGTCATGCTGCACTGAAGCAACCTCTCTCTGAAGTGTGTGTGTGTGTGTGGGGGGGGGGGGTTCTTTGATAACCTCACTTCAGTGATGGACAGGTGTGATTGACAGACTAGGCGTACCCCATATGGCTCAACTTACTCCTCATTGGGGGCAAGTTGAGCCAAGAGACCACTTTATTTAAAAACAGATTATTTTATATCCAAAGTGATTATTCCTGAGGATCCACCACATCCTGAACTATATGTACCTGTTTTACTGTCATTCCTTCTCTTTAACCTTTGTGTGGTGTTCATGTTTTTGTTACTCAGCCAATGTTCGCGGGTCTGGTGGACCCACCCCATTATCGGGTTTTTAAATCAATACAGCCAAAACAATTTATGTAAAAATACTAACTACTCCAGCGATGTGAAACGGACTTGAAAAAATAAATATAAATACATAATTCAAAGTGGTAAACACCCGCAGCATAAATCCAGCTGTCCTTCCTGCATCTGTCAGTTTAAACTGTGATGTTTTTAGCCTGATTCTGACTGTAACTTCTTCATATTTGTGTAATATTATCATACGATCTGCTCACTGAGCTCTGATTGGTCAGTAGGAGGTGCTTTTATACGACTTGATCTCTTATCTGGAACATAACCTGCTCCGGAGCAGGTCAGGTGTTCAGCATCAGTTACCATGGCGATCTACCCCGGTAAGAAGTGATTCACCTTCGTAGGACTGAAAACCCTGAAGGGTTAAACCTGAAGTTACCTCGATAACCACAAATCCTGCTTCGTAGTACAGACCTCAGATCTCAGCCTGAGAACCAGTTCACAACCACATAATACACTAATATTTACTTGGAGAAACAATGAAAAAATGCCTCTTTGATAATAAGGAAATGTATCTAAAGAGAGTTTCAATGAAAATCAGTAACTAAAGCTTCAGCAGAGCGGTGTGAGCGTCCTAAAGAGCAGAGTTAGTGTGTGAGGAAGGATCAGAAGGTCTGTTGGGGACGCAGATAGGAGCTGGGCTAGTTATTATAAAATATTAAAGATAATTATTCATATCAATGAAATTAATAAATTATAAATATATATTAACAATAGCAGGGCACCAAATTATAATTAATAATTGGTTTTAGCTGACGTGTGTCGTCTCGCTGTTTTACGGATGCTCGATCACATTCAGGTAGCGCGTGAGTAGTAATAGTATGGTGACTTTGCGCGTGCATGTGAAAATGCGCGTGCACGTGAGTGCATGTGTGTGCGTGTGCGCGTGCTTGTGCACCCCTCCACCCCTCCACCCCTCCCTATTGGGGCAATAAAAACGTGGTAGTGATAACAGGGATGGGCAATAAAAAAGGGGTTAGGGTTAAAAAAAAGGTTTGATTGAGGGGCAATAACAAGGCGTAGGTATTTGGAATGTATCTGGATGTGATGGCCAAAAAGGTCATTGATAGGTGGCGACAATAAAAATGCGGAAGTGTTTGATCGTGGTGTTGTTGTTGCATCTGTCAGTGTGTCGACCCCCCCGTTATATGACGTGAGTGTGGTCCTTCACGTGCTCGTACCCCACGGAGGTGTTTGATTGAGGTGCAATAACAATGCATAGATGTTTGGATGTGTCTGGATGTGGTGGTGACCAAAAGGTCACTTGATAGGAGGTGACAATAAAAATGCAGAAGTGTTTTGAATGTGGGGTTGTTGCAGTTGTCAGTGTGTCGGCCCCTTTGAAAGTGTGGGAATCTGTATTGGTAATAATTCCTTGAAGATCAAACACAGCATTTGCTATTGAGTGCTTGCTTGTGTGTGTGTGTGTGTGTGTGTGTGTGTGTGTGTGTGTGTGTGTGTGTGTGTGTGAGTGTGTGTGTGTGTCAATCTCATAAATGCCTGCAGGATTTGTAACTAGCTACTAGATTGAGAGCATAGTTTTATCACAGCTCTAATTTTACAAACCTTCATAGTGCCCTTAATTTCTAAATCTTTTTTGTGATGCTATTCATTTCCCAAAGTGGTACAGTTTCGAAAAAAAAAAAGTTGCAATTTAACTTTTTTTCATGTATTGTGATCCCACAACCCCCTGCACTCTATTACATCATTAGCTCCTCCTCGTTGGGGCGTGTTTACCTTTACTTACGATGTATAAAGCGCGGGCAACCGAGGTCATTTTTTTCACACTACAATGCCTTTTTGGAGAGGACGCTTTTTCACCGCATTTCCTGCATTTTCACTTTGCGTTGATATTTTCACCAATGGCTTATAATCACTGTGAGTATAACCATTTTTTTATCTAACACTGTTACTTTTCTTTTAATAATACTAGTTTTGTTTTAGTAAAAACAAAAAAACAAAAATGTTGTTTCTTAACAGTTTTATTTATTAGGGATTCCGACCACTGTTAGCAACCAGGACTTCAGAGATATTGAAAACATTCCACCTACTGATAATGAAGGTATTAATTCAATAAACTTGTTTTATTTCTTTTACATATATAGATTTAGTTTTGTTTTTATACTAATGGTAAATGTTTTTTTTTTATTTAATTTTGTTTTGATGCTTTTACCCACAGTACCGTCAACCAGTGGCTGTGGAACGCGAGACAGGCAGATCTTACAATCCACAAATCAACATTCACACAGTGTGTACATGATAAATGCAGATGTAAAATACACATGATTATTATACGTAAATACTAAAGTGTGTGTGTGTGTTTGAATTTAGAAAAAGAAGAACCGCAGCCCAAGCGTAGTAGGCTGTCTGTGAAATGGTGGAGGTATGAAGCCAAGAGGAAAAGGGAAGAAGCCCTTAAACAGGCTCAATTGCAAGGGTATGTAAAAGATTGTTGTATTCTATCTGTATCTAACGGTATTATATTCTTTTTATTTTATGTGTGTAATAAGTCTTTTCTATGCCTTTTTTTTTTCCTCCTAATGCCACGTGCCAGAACTGTGATTGAGGAGCCGACCACTGCCTCAAATTTAGAGACAACTGAGTCAGCATCAGCTGTCGAGGCGCTCCAACGTGAGGCTGTCGAGGCGCTCCAACGCGAGGCTGACGAGGCGCTCCAACGCGAGGCTGACGAGGCGCTCCAACACGAGGCTGACGAGGCGCTCCAACGCGAGGCTGACGAGGCGCTCCAACGCGAGGCTGACGAGGCGCTCCAACGCGAGGCTGACGAGGCGCTCCAACACGAGGCTGACGAGGCGCTCCAACGTGAGGCTGACGAAGCGGTGCGTACGATTTTGGAGGAGCTGCAGCAGTTAGGAGCATCGCAGAGAGAACCTACCTGGAAGCTGGTGATTGGCACTCCTCAAGCAGAGGATATTCAACAAGGTGTGTACGACCAAAGTGAATGTTCAATCAGGTGTAGTACACCATTGCCATTCCCTATTCTGCAGTTGGGTGACCCCCTTTGTGTATTTGATAAGACTGTGTGTCCAGAGCAATCCTCTGACACACTTCAAACAATACCAACGTGTCTGCGCAGGATGATAGTGTGTTACAGGATATATCAGAACAGCCTGGTTCTCCAGTTTCATCCGGATTGCCCGATTTGGCAGGGCTCTTTGATTTATGTTTAAACAGCAATTTACCCCCACCAGGACAGTCAACTCAACAGGAGTTAGAGACACTACAACAACAAAGTAATGTTGAGCACAGAGGTCTTGCAGCCCCTGAGGTTTTGACAC
Source organism: Sebastolobus alascanus (assembly GCA_916701645.2). Classification (NCBI taxonomy): domain Eukaryota; kingdom Metazoa; phylum Chordata; class Actinopteri; order Perciformes; family Sebastidae; genus Sebastolobus; species Sebastolobus alascanus. Next base: position 19,288 of record CAKAOJ020000763.1, on the reverse strand, counting down.
TAAGTGCTGTGTGTGACTTGATCAACAAGAGATTAGATAAATGGGAAGAAACTCAGAGGCGTGACAAAGCCCAAATCAATAAAAGAATTGATAAATTGGTAAAAATTCAGAGGCGGGACAAAGAGCAAATAAGTATTCTGACTACTGGCAATCACACTCTGGGTAAAGGCATCGGAAACCTGGTTACGGCACAGTATAGTATGGCTGCAGTTCTTAAATCTTTAACAAAGAAAAATAGCATAGACCATGCCATAAAACACCCTAAAGCAGATCCTCGTCATAGCGGTCAACTAATAGCTGTTAACATGTCACCTCCTAGAAAAATTTTCAAATATAGTGATGATGCTGGTCGTAATGCTGATAATGATGATGATGATGATGCAAGTGATGTTGAAATACCTGACAGGTTTGAAGATTTGGTTGCCCTCACTGACAGACATGCCAGGTTACAGGACATACCCAATGGTAACGATATCATATATGATCCTGAGAGTATAACAAGGTGGGCTCAATTTCAAACTGACAGAATCAGCTCTATGTTGAGTGATGTTATGGCTGATTTAAATGCCCCAGCTGTTGCTGTAGTTGCTGAGGTTTCAAAGGCGTGTACTGGAAGTGTTGACGACACTATTTAATCAGTGACCCCTTGGTGTTGTGAGTGGTGATGGTGTGTCTCAGGGTGTGAGTAGTGCTACTGGATGTGTACAGGATGGGGGGGTAGACTTGTAGAAAGGCCCTGTTCATCTACTACTGTCACAGAGGATATACATATCAGAGACATACCTGCTTTTAATGCCTCTGAATTGCGTCAGCGCATTGATCTCAGAGATATCAATCTTGATAACCCCGAACAAGTGCCTAATAGGGTTAGAGAGAGACTGTCTGGTGTAATTGAGAGAGCATTAGAGGCTTCGCCATCCGGCAGTGTTTTAAACGTGATCTTGATCGGTCCATCACTAGCTAGCGATGTACAAACAGTATTAAACGGCGATAATGAATACAATGTTGATTTGTTCATGGAGGAAATATCACAGGTCTTGCAAAGCAATGATGATTCTATGACGGACGACGAATTGGAGTTTATTGTCACGGTGGCCAGGGATCGTAGCGGGGGTGCTCCTACTCGTCTGAGATTGGGTCAGGTTTCCTATGACGAAATTTTATCCAGAAAAGGTCGGCATCTGTACAATCCAGACAATATGTGGAACAACAATCTATGCTTTTCTATCTGTCTTGCACATTTTGTTGACAATGCTATGGCACAGGATAAAAAATTGGAATATGCAAAACAATTGCACGATGCAGTCGGTTTTGATCACATGCACAAAGTGTCGCTCTCCGACGTCACCAAATTTGAGAAACACTTAGATGTGAAAATTATAGTCTTCCATCATGACTCTGCGCGTAAACGCCTGCAGTGTTTCCAAACATGCGATGCCCCACACAAGCGTACAGTCTGGTTATACTTGCACAATGATCACTACTATTTGATCAAAAACCGGACGGGGTTCTTCGGTGCCTCATGTGTATGTGAGTATTGCTATGGCACGTATGAATCTCCTCTGTACCACAGCTGCAAGCACCGATGCAATGTGTGTTTCACAGAGGAGTGTAATGCGTACAGGGGTCAAACATTAAAATGCCCTGACTGTAAACGCATTTGCAAATCACAATTCTGTTTCGATCAACACAAGGTACATGAAGCAAAACACAAGGTCATACCATGTACTGCATTGAAATACTGTGAGACATGTGGAAAAACATACAAGGTTGGCAAAAAAATGCACAAATGTGCACCCCTTGTCTGTTCACACTGTGGTGAACAAAGATTGGAAAGCAGCGTGCCACACGAGTGCTTTATATACCGATCGAGAAGGGCGATCCACAGAAAAAGTACATATTGTTTGACTTTGAGACCCGTTTTCATGACGGCAAACATGAGGCAAATTTTGTGTGTTCAATGGATATTGATGGAAACAAGTTTTGTTTGAACACCTTGAAATGCGTTGATGCCTTTGTGAAACGGTACAGGTGCCCTAACTACCGCGGGTATACATTCATTGCGCATAACGCATCCGGCTTTGATAACTATATTCTGCTTGAGTACTTTGTCAAACAGGGCATCATCCCTATGGTAACGATGTGAGGTAGCAGGGTCATTCTGATGTACGACAGTGCATACAGGCAGAGGAGGATTGATTCGTTTAGTTTCTTACCCATGAGACTGGCCAAAACACCTGCTGCCATCGGGTTCGAGGATTTGGAGAAGGGTCATTTTCCCCACAAGTTTAACACTAGGGAGAATGAGTACTATCCGGGGCCCATACCCCGACCCGTCCTACTACGGGTATGACACCATGTGTGACGGTGAGAAGATATCTTTCATGCAGTGGTATGACACAGTCCCCGATGAAACTTTTGATTTTCAAGCGGAGATTAGCCGTTACTGTGTTAATGATGTGGAGGTGTTGCGCAGAGCCTGTACTATTTATCGTGAAACATTTCTGGAATGTACACAGCTTGACCCGTTTGCATTCACCACTCTAGCATCCAGCTGTATGGGAGTATTCAAAACGTTGTTTCTGCCCAAAGACACTGTAGCCTTCACGTATGAAGGCGCTTACACTAAGCAGAATAAGACATATTCAGATGTGTCTGTGTGAATATGTGTCCCACACAGAAAACATTGAAATGCAACATGCACTCAATTGTGGTGAACGGCAATTTGGGCCATACTTTGTGGACGGGTACAATCCATCTACAAACACCTGCTATGAGTTTGCAGGATGTTTTTTTCACGGTGGTGTCAAATGCCATGTACAGGGAGATTTAAATCCGGTCACCAAAGTCTCCTACGGGGAGCTAAGCCGTGCTTTCAATGAAAAAATCAACACATTGGAAACACAGCATGGCCTTCGCGTTGTAGTGATGTGGGAGTGTGAATGGGGATTGTTGTCAAAGTCAAACCATGCAGTGCAAACCTTTCTGGCCACCTACAAAAAAACGTAACGACTCGACCCTAGGCAGGCTCTCTTTGGCGGGCGTACCAACGCCATGAAACTGTACCACGTGGTGGGAAATGATGAAAAGATCAGATACTATGACTTTACAAGTCTGTATCCAACAGTTCAGGCAAAAAAACAGCACCCAGTTGGACAGCCTCAGATTATCCACAGGGATTTTGATTCCATAGATAATTATTTTGGGTTCATAAAATGTACTGTGCTCCCGCCAAGAGGCTTGTTCCACCCAGTCTTGCCCTACAGGTGTCAAAACAAGCTCATGTTCCCGCTGTGCAGCAAGTGTGCTGAACATTTGAACCAGACGTCTGATTGTGCTCATAGTGACAGCGACAGACAGCTGTCAGGAGTGTGGGTCTCGTTTGAGCTTCAGAAAGCGGTTGAAAAGGGGTATCAGATTGTCAGCATTGACGAGGTGTGGCATTTTCCCAACAAGACAGACACTTTGTTCAAGGGTTATGTCAAAACATTTCTGAAATGTAAACAAGAGGCTTCTGGTTACCCAGGACATGTCAAAACACCTGCTGAACAAAAGAAGTACATTGATGACTACTTTGAAAAAGAGGACATTAAACTGGATGCTAACAAAATCCGTGTCAACAAGGCTGTCAGGAGTTGCAACAAGTTACTCCTAAACTCTTTGTGGGGCAGATTTAGCATGAGGAACAAGATGCCTTCGTGTGAGCTGATCACTGAGCCATCCAGGTTTACACAACTGATGTTCAGTGACCATTACGATGTGAAGCAATTCTGCTTCACATGATGATGTGGCTACGGTGCAGTGGCGTCATGCGGACGGTAGGGGGTCCAGAATAAAAGACGTCAATGTTTTCATTGGAGCCATGACTACGGCTCGTGCAAGGCTAATGTTGTATGACCTCCTGGACAAACTGCAGGAACGTGTACTGTATTGTTACACCGATGGTGTTGTTTTTACATCGCTGCCGGGTGATTGGGTTCCTCCCCCGGGTCCCTACTTGGGGGATTTGACAGACGAAGTAAATGACGGTAATGTGTGTGGACTCCCCGAGGAAGATTACATCACAGAGTTTGTGTCGGGGGGTCCCAAGTGCTACTCGTATCATACGAGACCGGGCAAGACGCAGATAAAATGCAAAGGCATAACTTTAAACACAAACAATGCCAAGGTGGTTACTCACAAGTCGTTGGCAGGTCTAGTACACGCCTTTGTAGCCAATCAGTACACAGGGGCGAACTTGATGACTGTGTCTGAGACCATCAAACGTGATAAAAACAAGTTTCATTTGAAAAACGAGGCAGTTTTTAAGAAACTCCAGGTGGTGTACATTAAGCGTAGAGTATTTCAGGATTACACCACTCTGCCTTATGGATACTAGACTGGACCAGGGTTTTGATGGCAGACTACAGCATCCATTTAGTCTGGTGGTGAGCGGTCCTTCAAATTGTGGAAAGACATTTTTTGTCAAGAATGTTATTGAAAACGCTATGAAAGTTATTTCACATAGGGTTGACAATATTGTTTACATTTACTCATGCTGGCAGCCTTTATATAACCAACTCCTTAAGACGAGGGATATTAACTTTGTGAACGGTTTACCAGAATCTCTGTGTGACGATGTGCTTCTACCTCCAGACAAAAATAATCTACTCATCATAGACGATTTGATGAATGATGCCAGTAACAACATAGAAGTACAAAATGTTTTCACCAAATATGTTCATCATAGAAATCTCAGTTGCATATATTTAGTACAAAATCTATTTATTCAAGGAAAGTCTAGCCGAACTATTAGTTTAAACACCAACTACCTTGTTTTGTTTAAGAACCCCAGGGATAAATATCAGATTACTTTATTGGGAAGACAGATGTTTCCTGGCAACGCCAAATATTTTTTAGAGTCATTTAATGATGCAACTAGTTCCGCTTACGGTTATCTACTTATAGATTATAAAGCCAAGACACCCGACTTTTTAAGACTCAGAACAAGGGTTGCTATCAGACCAATCGGTTGTTTATATTCCTAAAAAGCAGAGGGGCTGAGCATGTCGTCACGTATGCAGCGGAATTTGACTCTGTTGGAGTTGTTATATAAATCGAAGCCTCGCATGCAAAAGGTTATTGTGAGTAATGCAAACGCAGACTTTATTCACGCTCTGTGTGAAATAGCTCTCAATGTGGCGCGTGGTAACATTCCTCTGACTGACCGGCAATACAAACAATTGAAAAAGAAGAAGACAATCGTTAGACTCATCGCAGACAGACAAGTTAAGCATTTTAAAAAGAAAAAGTCTATAAACCAGTCAGGTGGATTTTTATTACCCCTGCTAGGTGCGGCTATTCCTTTTATAGTAGGTCTTCTAAACCGTCAGTAAAAATGGAACACACCCAAAAAATGTTTTTGGTCCCTCAACAACAATTGGATGCTTTAAAGCAACAGCAGCAGCAGCAGGAGCAAAACAGCGGATCCATAAGACAAGCGGTGCAAAATGAACTAGATAGAGCCATGGTTGACGTATTGAAACTACCTGACACAGACATGTATGAGAAGGCCAAAAAATATTCTAGTATTCTCCAACGCTACCTGTCTATGGTGAGACAGGGTGAACGGGAAAAGGGGGTATTGACCTTATCATTACCTGGAAGTGAAAGTAGTGATACGGTTGGCTCAAGTCTCGGCGTTACAAAAGGGATTGATGATGAGGATAGTTCAAAAAAGGATCCAATATTAGAAGAGGTTTTAAAACACATGCCCAAAAGAAGCATGAAAAACGCGGAGTATATCTTGGACGCAATAACCCGAGCAAAAAATGTGATATCTTGGACAGAACGGGGTGAAATTGTTATTAACAACCAGCCGATCAGGGGTACACACTTGTACGATTTGGTAAAAAGTGTCACTGCATCACATCATACATCGGACAGCTCTAGACCTCTGGGGTGGGAAATGTTTTTAAAAACATTGGGCAGTTTAAATGTGCCACTATCTGCCATCCCAAACACCCAGGTGCGTCGAGCTATTGCTGAATACAAAGGAGGTGACGGTACAAACAGCGAAATTAGCTTTATGACCCAGGGCAAACCCAACAGCAGAAAAAGGGGAAAACATTCAGTGCATGGTTCACACAGGTCTAGCACCCCCCTCAGGACACCCAAAGCAATCTAAGTCACCGAGACTGGACATGGCTGAATGGTTAGATTTTTGAGTTCTTTATGACTGTATTCAAATGATTGTTTGTTAGATTGTTTTCTCTTTAAATGAATGTATTTTTTCATCTTATTTGTAACTATGTTTAAATGAATGTATTTTTCTTTTTATCTTCTTTTGTAACTGTGTTTAAATAAATGTATGTTTTCATCATTTTATGACAGTTTAAATGATTGTTTTTTTCTTATTTGTAACTGTTCAAATTACCTTTTGATATGTCTGTGTCATAGAAACTGTGATACCTGAATAAATATGACTGTGTTGACAAAATCATGTTTTACCAAATGTTTTTTTTTATTTGAAAATTATCATTACATTACATATTTATTCCCAGATTGTACACATGTAAAATCACATCCAAGGCATACACTAGGTTGTATTTTGTTAACAAATCTACATACCATAGTGTCATTACGGGTAGGATTAGCACCGTACATGTTTGTCACACGAGTATAAGTCACCCCTTTTTGAATATGACAAAGAAAAAACACACAATGCTGACCACAGGTGATAGCGTGTTTATCCTGAACCTGTCTTCCAGAATATGCCACATCTGTACAGTTTTTCGCCAGGAACCTCTTTATTTCCGGCGGAAAATTGCTCCATTCAGGGGGATTACCAAAACTGTCAAAGAAACATCCTTGTTTGTGTTTTGTAATATAAATAGCCAGCCAATGCTCACCAGGCATGTTAGAGGGATGTGTGTTTACGATCAGCATAGCGGGGAGCTTAAAAACATTGTGTTTAGGGAGTTGATCGCACGCTAAAACACCCAAAAAATTTGTACCCTTAATAATTCTTTTTCTAACAACACTAGTTAGTTCTATAGTATTCATAGTGTTTTTAGTAGTAGTCCATAAGCACTTGTCTTCTGTTTGAAATCTCAATAACTGAGTCAAAAACAGAATAACAAATCAAATTAACGGTGCGTGGCAGAGGGTTTCTAAAGCGGACTTCCATCCTCACATTGCCTGTTTTAATTAAGGAGACGTTCCCTGAACACCCCTCGTCTGGTTCCAGGTTGAAACAGAATAATGAATAACCAGTGCCAAAAATCTTGTCTTGATATGGCCAGTGATCTGTCTTTTAGGTGGCGGCCGGTGGTTTGTATCAGTTGGTAATACTCTCTTGTGTACTGGCCTCTCTGAAAATGTGGTTGAAATGGTTTTGCGGGGTAAGAGTGTCCATCGGCATATAGACACATAAACTCTGCGTCGTAGTGGTGGAAATTAAACGGATTACGTGTATAACTCCCTGTATATCCTTCGTTATCCACAAATGCTATGATAACAAGTTTAGGGATATGACCTATGTAGAGATTTTTCTGGTGGCACACCCTTGTACCAGCTGGGATGGAGAAAGTCTTCAATGACACTCTGTCTATAGCATATTTAGCATTAGTGTGCTGTGAGCCAACCTGACTGTGGGTGCAACAGACACTTTCTTTACAAATACACTGGCTGACACAATCTTAAACTGGTATTGTGCATTTGCAGCAGTCATTAGAGAGAATTCATCTTTGGACCGTATAAGTTTCAGTGAAATATCCACACCGTTTAGCAAGAGTTTTTCTTGAAAAAACAAATCTGCATGTATTGGGGCAATTAATTCGACGACGCGGCTGTCTCCTGTGTACTGTCCTCTTAAATCAAATCAAATCAAATCAATTTTATTTGTATAGCCCAAAATCACAAATCACAAATTTGCCTCGGGGGGCTTTACAATCTGTACAGAATACAACACCCTCTGTCCTTTACAGTGCGACCCTCACATCGGCTAAGGAAAAACTTAACCACAAAAAAACCCTTTTAACAGGGAGGAAAAATGGAAGAAACCTCAGGAAGAGCGGCAGAGGAGGGATCCCCCTTCCAGGATGGACAGACGTGCAATAGATGTCGCGTGTACAGAGTAACCACATAATGAAAACACAACATAGACAATTTATGACAAAAATGAATACATCTAATGTGAATATATGTGAGAAGGTGGGTCCAGGAGGATGTCAAGCAGCTTCCAGGCGACACCAAACAGATAGAGCCAGAGCAGCACGACCTCCTCTTGACCTCAAAACCAGTAGAGCCAGAGCAGCATGACTTCCACTCCACGCCAATCAGATAGAGCCTTAGCTGCGTAACCTCCTCTCAACGCCATAAAGGTAGAGCCTGAGCAACGCAACCTCCTCTCCATGCCAGATCGATAAAGCCAGAGCAACACGACCTCCTCTCCACATCACGATAGATAGAGCCCGAGCAACACGACCTCCTCTCTACCATGCACCACCAGAGAGTAAGAGCAACGTCACAGAGCGACTGATGGTCCATCACGGGGAAGCCTGATTCAAAGGAGAGAGAGGGGAGAGAGAGAGAGAGAGAGAGAGAGCGAGGCACACAGCAGTGCTTGTGGGACATCAACAACAGAGGGTTATAGAGAGGCAGCGGCTTAAAATTAATAATGTTCTCGTCGGCAGGACTGCTAGGCTGAAATAATAAATTGAGACTGAAACCGACCCACCAGCTAACTAATTGAAAGTTAGGGCAAAAAGATGGGTTTTAAGTTTGGATTTAAAGACATCCACAGAGTCTGACTGTCTGATGTCTATAGGGAGGTTATTCCAGAGGAAAGGGGCTCGGTAAGAAAAGGCCCTTTCGCCTGCTGATTTCTTTTTCACTCTGGGGACAGACAGGAGTCCTGTATTCTGAGAGCGGAGAGTCCTGGTTGGAGTATAAGATTTAAGTAGATCAGACAAGTAGGAAGGGGAGTACCCATTTACAATTTTATAGGTCATCAGAAGCACTTTAAAATCTGATCTAACATGGATCGGGAGCCAGTGTAATGAAGCTAAAACTGGTGTAATATGGTCAAATTTTCTAGTTTTAGTTAAGATTCTAGCTGCAGTGTTCTGAACCATTTGAAGGCTTCTGGTACTAGAACGAGGCAGACCTGAGAGCAAAGCGTTACAGTAATCCAGTCTGGAAGATACAAAGGCGTGGATTAGAATCTCTGCATCGGCCATGGATAAAGAAGACCTGATTTTAGCGATGTTGCGTAGGTGAAAGAAAGCGATCTTTGTGATGTCTTTAATGTGCTGATCAAAAGAGAGAGTTGAATCAAACATGACGCCAAGGTTCTTAACTGTTGAACTCTGGGATATCACACAGTTATCTAAAGTTACTGTTACCTGGTCAAATTTATGTCTGTGTCGAGCAGGTCCAATGACCAGCATCTCCGTTTTATCCGAATTTAGGAGCAAGAAATTACTTGACATCCAGTTTTTCACCGCAGACAGGCAGGCCTCTAATTTAACAATTTGTGATCGATCCTCCGCTTTTATCGGCAAATACAGCTGTGTATCATCAGCGTAACAGTGGAAATCAATTCCATAACTACGTATAATTTGGCCCAGAGGTGCGATGTAAAGAGAGAAGAGCAAAGGGCCAAGAACAGAGCCCTGAGGTACGCCATATTTCACCTCAGAGAATATTGATGTCGAATTATTAAAAGAGACACACTGCGTTCTTTCAGATAGATAAGATTGTAGCCATGCTAGAGCAAGCCCAGAGATGCCAAATGTGTTCTCTAGTCGGTCAAGGAGTATACGATGATCAATAGTGTCAAAAGCTGCACTTAGATCCAGCAATAAAAGTACCGAGGTGGAATCTGAATCCATGTTTAGGAGCAGATCATTTACGACTTTAGTAAGCGCAGTTTCGGTGGAATGGCAGGCCCTAAAGGCAGATTGAAAGGGTTCGAAAAGATCACTAAATAATATATGGTCAGAAAGTTGCTGAGACACCACTCTTTCTAGAACTTTAGAAAAGAATGGAAGGTTTGAGACTCTTGACACCAAACCCTGATTGTCTCCTTCAATCGATGCATCATCCATGTGATTACCGGTGTCTTTACTAAACAGAGCTGTGCTAAACTGTGTATCCAGTGTGTCTTTTCCATAGTTAATCAAACATTCAATTATTCCACGGTATGGATATGTGTTGGAGGATTGGGTTATAAGCCTGTCCCCCAACATTATATCCACCTGTGAGAAAAGGGTGCATCCTGGATGGTTTATAAAACCAGCATTGGCGTCGTTAGCCAGGTTTGTACCGTCAGCATTTATAATCCTCACACGTGTAAACAGATAGGTTCATTTAGGTCAAAGTAATCCTCTCCACTGGCTGATATGTAAAACTCCAGAGGGCCGGTGTCTGTAATCGCCGATACCGGGGGAATTTCAACAAAGGTCGATTTTTCAATAGAAGTCTGAGTATACGGTACAGTAAACAGATCCAGTTCTGTCTTCATGCATTCTTCCGACTGACTATGAAGGAGGGCCATGGTTATTTTTTCACAGATTTTAACCTAAAAATATGTCTTTTGACAATAACCCAGGGCGTCTGTTCGGAGCTCTTCTACCTTTGGTGGTTGACTTCTTTTTGGCACCTCGGGGTTTTTTAGCAGCTCTTTTACGTTTTTTACACACAGGACGGCTACGCCCATATCCTGGTGGGGGTCTTTTCAGTCGTCTCCGGCTATATACCGTCAGTTCATTTCCCTCCTGCTTTCCTGACTTGGTTTTTCTGGCTATATTGGACACAACGTCCCCAACGATGTTTGTGGCAGCTGTTTTTAAATGAGGCTTGGCTATACTGAAACCTCTTTTTAATAAGGGCACAGCCATCCTAAACAAATTGCGAAAAATACCTCCTAAGCCGTTTCCGTACTGCGTACTCGATCCGATAAACCCCGGTAATTCGCCACCACCAGCTTGATTAAGATAGTAGGACATATACCGGGCGTCATCGCGTGTGTATGGTGTGCGCATAATTTTTCTTGTTGTTTTTTTTTCAATTCACACTTAGAAATACTGCTTCACCGGTCTGAAGTGTAGTTTGACAATCACTTTCCCGTATGTGAAAGGCATATACCGGTTTTGATCGTCTTTTAATGAGATCTCTATAACGTCAATATTTGATTTGGAGAGCGACGTGTAGTGCGGCTTGTCATAAGTCAGAGTGGGCATACGGCGAGCCTCGTCCGACACATTTATACAGCGGAGAAGCGGTACATAACTATCACCCGCCAGCTGATAATCCACAATGTCGCTATAAACAAATATATTATAACATCCACCATGAATGTCGGCGGGGTGTGGTGCAGCGTAGTGCTTCCTAGAATTTGGGATTAATGGTATTGTAAACGGCACCCCCGGATTGAAACCCAGTATTTCAGCCAATTTTCCTTTAAATGTTGTAATAGTTCCCTCTGCCCCCAAAAAATAAACATGATTCGTAATATTATTATAAATTAGAGTTATGCGGGCTATAGGTGGGTAAATGAGGCATTTCGAATTAAATTCTTTTACTAGTCTAGGTATAGAATCATAAAAACCAACAGATAGTGTTATAGTAATTATCTGCTGTGATTTATAATCATAGATAACCACATCTGAATCAGAGGCGGGGAAATTAGCCCAGACCCTAGGATATTGTAACTCAATAACTCCCACCTCGTATGGTTCGTTCAGAACAATTGGCTTTGCTAGTTTTGTCCTGTAGCGCCATATCTTGTTATTCGGGTATATCTGTAATGATGCATTACTAGGTAGTGTAACATAAAACCCGTTCCTCTCCATAGCTCTGCCACGGATATGCCTCGATTCAAAAGTGAAGCATGTGCGGTCAGCCCACGTCTTTTATGGAGTATCAACAATATCTTTTTCAGAGAGCCATGAGTTAAATTTTTCAGGCCATCCCAACCATTTTACAAGGACCAGATTTTTACGTCCTGATTTTTTTTTGGCCAGTATTTTCTCTATTTTAAACACTTTGTTTTTATCGATAATTACTAATTGTAATTCAGGCTCATAAAACGTGCCTTCCAACACCTCCCCACCACAATCCGCTAGTCTATACACAGGGGGTCTCTGGCTATGCGCTCCGTTATTATGAAATATTCATCTGTGAACTTTTGTTCATAACCTTTTCTAAAAACACCCCTGAGTTTCGAAATTCTCACTGTATTCCCGACACTGTATTTAAAAGACACCTTTTTCTGAGGTTTCAGCTTGTACAAGTTGTTAAAGACTGTCTTCTCATTGTCTTTATTTACGGCGGCAGGAGGCATTTTTATCGACCTATGATGTGAATTGTTGTAGGCATCAACAAGGTCCTGGATTATGTCGACATATCGGCGTGAATTAACACTTGTTAAATATCTCCACATCCGCGTCTTGAAAGTTCTGTTAAAGCGCTCCACCACACTAGCCTTAGTTTCGTTCGATGTCGAAAAATGTTTGATTTCATGCTGGCTCAATACCCGTTGAAACTGTTTATTATAAAACTCTGTGCCTTTGTCCGTTTGGATCCTCGAGGGCACCCGGCCCTGGCTCAGGATGCTTTTAAAAGCATTTGTGAAAACCCCCGCTGATTTGTTTTTAAGACACCTGACCCACGCAAATTTAGAAAATACATCAATACACGTTAACAAGTATCGTACGTTGTCGTTTTCAATAGATTATTCACTCATATCGACTAGATCAATCTGGAACTGTTTGTCGATGCCACTAACCAAAACCCTATTCCTAGGAAAATTTTGAGCCGCCTTGGTGTGTAGCGTATACACATCTTGTCCCAATAAAAAGCGTTTAACATCAGGTAGCGCTGGCGTCACCTCTGTACAATCCCCGACCGCTTTGCGAAGTTTATACACACTACCAAGACCCCCAGGATGAGCGGGGTCATAATAAATCTCTTTCAATGTGTTCTCCATGCTGTAAATGAATCGTAAATGACAACATAGTGTTTGTTACACAACCTTTTTATTAGATTCTCTGATCATAACAAAAACATCTTCACACATCAACATCATTGGCTATCAAAATAAGAAGAAAGAAAAAAAAGGGTAAACAGATGGTATCAAACAGAACGGTATCAAAAATAACCGCTGATATGTTCCTCTATGGTGAGTCCTCCAAGCCATACAATATATGCATAGGTGAAGAATGTCTCATGATCATGCACGGGGTCGATGTCCAGATTTTCTTTTATGTGCGAGAATTCTTCATAAAGTTCCAGCGCCGTGATTTCGGCTGCACCGACAAGTTTCTCCACTGAATGCTCGCTATGTGTAATTTCCATCAATAGGTACTGTAGTGCAATTCCCAGGCTGGGGAAGAACACTATATCGCATATTTCAGCATAATAACTGTCCAAGACTTCGTAGTGATTGAATAAACAGGAGTGTTGGAGCTGACTCGGGTGGTCAATTTCACAGCCATTGCACTGTTTTTTTGCCGCTTCCCATGCAACAGCCTTGAAACGTCGTCTCAAAAATTCTTTAATGAGGTCCAGACCATTTTGTGTTAGGCGCGGTTCCTCACGTGGCGCAAATGGCGAAATAGGCCCATCCACCGCCTGCTCCCCATCTGGAGCAACCATGTATAACGTATCATCTTGTGTTCCGGTCAGGTCTATCACAGCATCATCATCATCATCATCATCATCACTTTGAGTTCCGGTCAGGTCTACCACATTCGAGGGGGCCGGCAGGATACCTCCTGAAATTCCATCTTGCGTCTCCTCATTGATCCATGGGCACAGTTTGTCGTCTAAAAAAACAACAAAATTTTTATTAAAAACAAGGGAAACAAATAAAATAAAATAAAACACACACAGTCTATAAAATGTGTAGGAACACACACACATAACCTACCACTTTTCAGTAGTCGAAATGTCTGATGATTTTCGGTCTACACATGGCAGGAAGGAGACCAGTTTGCGAGCCAGTCGGTAAATCATCAAAAACAAGGCGTTTTCTAACACCCTCATAAGCAGTGATGATTCTGTCTCTTTCGATAGCTTCGTCAACTTCACTAAACACCCTTTGCATAGTCCGCCAGTCGCACCACTGAATAAAGAAGACAGTTTTAAACCACGAGTCACACTCCTGACGTGTGAGAGGGTAATGGTGTAAACGCCATTCTTCACGCCCTCGGGCCGCTATCACGCTCTCCCTATCTACACAAACACTGAGGAAAATAAACTCCTCTGAGGGTCTAAAGAAACGATCCGCTTCAACCCTATATATCTCCAGACCCGTAGCGCTGTTCCACTGCGACACATAAAGTATCTCAGGAAAACCAGTGTGATCAAGGTCTCGGCAGACAACAGAGCGAAACAGTTTCCAATCTTTCACAGACAAAGAGTCGCTCCATGTTTCACCCTCCGCATCGCATGCCCGAGTCCGTATAGACAACGTAACTCTGCCATCATGATATCTAACATTATAAACATACCCGTTAACCCCCTCGAATTCTATCTTTAACTCTGGCGGCGCCCCGGTAGTGAGCCCGCTCTCCCGACGTCCCTTTTTGCGAGGAGCCCCATCCACAGCCTCATCTGATATAACACTGGTACACATATCTAAAGCCGCGACGGTACTAGCGAGATCATCACATCTGTCGGAAGCCATGACTATAAGGAGTCCCTCTGGTGTTTCTAGACAAAAACGAGTGGTAAAATAAAAATCAGGGGACCAGTGACTATATACACCGTAAGTCCAGGTAAACACGCCCACATGCCCGAGCAGAGGGGGGGGGTGTACGCACTAGGGGTACGAGCACATGCAGGACCACACTCACGTCATATAACGGGGGGGGTTGACACACTGACAGCTGCAACAACAACACCACGATCAAACACTTCCGCATTTTTATTGTCGCCACCTATCAATGACCTTTTTGGCCATCACATCCAGATACATTCCAAATACCTACGCCTTGTTATTGCACCTCAATCAAACCTTTTTTAACCCTAACCCCCTTTTTTTTTGCCCATCCCTGTTATCACTACCACATTTTTATTGCCCAAATAGGGAGGGGTGGAGGGTGGAGGGGTGCACAAGCACGCGCACACGCACACACATGCACTCACGTGCACGCGCATTTTCACATGCACGCGCAAAGTCACCATACTATTACTACTCGCGTGCACACGGGCGAGCGCGAGCAACAGGACGCTGACTGTCGTTGACCACACACCACAAGTATCGCTGTTGCAACCAATTTCTGATTCTTACAAACAGTCCCTTTAAGTATGCTAAACTATCAATTTGGAACTTTGATTAATAATTAAATTAATAACTATAACCCAAAATCACTATATCAATAGATAGTAAAGGTTGATGTTATATACTGGTTCAACTGGTGGACTCAAATGCAACACACAGGGCACGGGTAAGTATAAAAGGTAACAAGATTTATTACAATAAATTTAGATATAAATTGTTCAGTGGGGGCTGGGGCGTCCAACGAGACACGGCTTGTGTCAAAGAGGAGGAAGCGCGACACCAGATAGAACCTCCAAGGATCCACACGACGACGGTAATTATAATACAGACACACAGCAGACAAACAAGGAAGACAGACAGGAGACAAAAGGGTGGGGAAAACACAACGAAACACTGGGAAAACTACACTAAGAGGCATCATTCCTAACAGTACCCCCCCCAGGCCTCTCAGGGTGGGATCTCTGAAACTCCCGAACAAGCTCTGCATCCAGAATGTGGGATCTGGGTACCCATGACCTCTCCTCCGGACCGTATCCCTCCCAGTCCACGAGGTACTGGAGACCCTGCCCCGTCGTCTCACATCCAATAGACGTCTGACCGTGTAAGCAGGATGGTCATCAATGATCCGGGCGGGTGGAGGGGGTACGGAAGGAGGGACCAGTGGGCTAGAGTGAACAGGTTTCAGCTGAGAGACATGAAAAGAGGGGTGAATCCTGAGGGTCTTGGGTAACTTGAGTCTAACTGTGGTGGGGTTAATGATCCTTTCGATCTCAAATGGTCCAATGTAGCGGGGAGACAGTTTCTTAGAATCAGTCTTAAGAGGAATATTTCTGGAAGATAACCAAACTTGCTGACCTGGGACGTAGTTGAGGGCAGGGGTCCGATGACGATCAGCAATCCTCTTATTATTCTCCGCTGTCCGTTGCAAAGCAGCTCGGGCCTCCCTCCACACCTTCCGACAGCGTCGAAGATGATGCTGAACCGATGGAACAGCAATCTCCTCCTCCAATGCTGGGAATAGCGGTGGCTGGTACCCTACAGAGCTTTCAAAGGGAGATAAACCAGTAGCAGAGGAGGAGAGTGTGTTATGTGCATATTCGATCCATACCAGTTGTGAGCTCCAGGAGGAGGGATTGGTAGCTGCGACACAGCGTAGCGCTGACTCCAGGTCCTGATTAGCACGTTCCTCTTGTCCATTTGTTTGAGGGTGGAAACCGGATGGTAGACTTACAGTAGCCTCAAGCGCTTGACAAAAGGTTTTCCAGACTTGAGATATGAACTGAGGGCCCCGGTCCGAAACGATGTCCAGCGGGATACCGTGGAGACGGAAAACATGACTGACAAGCAGATCCACCCTGGCGCAGATATCACAAGCCATAACATACTCCTTAGTGTCTCTTTCCATAGTAGGCCACCAAAAGCGTCTCTTAAGGAGCGTTACAGTTCGATTAATCCCTGGGTGGCAAGCAAACCGAGATGTATGTCCCCACTGTAACACTTGCGAACGGACTGCCTCCGGAACATAGAGACGATTTTGAGGACCCGTACCGGGGTCCGGCTCCCCCTGTTGCGCCTCACGAACCGCCGACTCCACCTCCCAGGTCAGAGCCCCTACCACACAGGAGGACGGAAGAATGGAACCTGCGCTCTCAGAGGACTCCTCAGGCGAAAACTGACGGGACAGCGCATCAGGCTTTACATTCTTTGACCCAGGACGGTAAGTGAGAGAAAAGTTAAAGCGACCAAAAAACAATGCCCACCGGGCTTGATGAGAGTTCAGTCGTTTAGCTGATTGAATGTAGGCTAAGTTTTTGTGGTCAGTCCAAACAACAAAAGGAATCTCTGCTCCCTCCAACCAGTGTTTCCACTCCTCCAGCGCCAACTTTACTGCTAATAGTTCACGATTATCCACATCATAGTTGCGCTCTGCAGGTGACAGGTGGCGAGAGAAGAAGGCGCATGGATGGAGCTTCTGATCAGAACTGGAGCGTTGTGACAACACCGCTCCAACACCAATGTCCGAGGCATCTAGCTCAACGATGAACTGGCGGGATGGATCAGGATGTACCAGGATGGGAGCAGAAGTGAAACGGTCCTTCAGGAGAGCGAATGCTTGCTCCGCTTCAGTGCCCAAACTGAAAGGAACAGAGGGAGAGGTTAGCTTGGTGAGAGGAGCAGCAATCCTGCTGTATTCTCTTATGAAACGCCGGTAAAAGTTGGCAAACCCAAGGAAACGTTGTAATATTTTCCTTGACGTGGGTCTTGGCAACTCAGCCACTGCCTGGACCTTTACCGGGTCCGTCTTCACCTGCCCACTCTCAATGATGTAGCCCAGGAAGCCCACCGAGCTATCATGAAATTCGCACTTCTCCGCCTTCACAAATAACTTGTTCTCAAGTAGTCTTTGGAGTACCTGGCGGACATGGCTCTGATGTTCTGAGAGGTTACGGGAAAAAATCAGAATGTCATCAAGGTACACGAACACAAAACGGTTAAAAAAATCTCTCAAAACATTGTTAACCAAGGCTTGAAATACTGCGGGAGCGTTTGTCAGGCCGAAAGGCATTACCAGGTACTCAAATTGGCCCAGTGGCTTTTTGAAGGCAGTCTTCCACTCATCTCCCTCCTTGATCCGTACCAGGTGATAAGCATTCCTGAGATCCAATTTGCTGAAGATCTGGGCTCCCTGAAGAGGCTCGAAAGCAGAACTGATTAGCGGCAGAGGGTACTTATTCTTCACAGTGATATTATTCAAACCACGAAAATCAATGCATGGACGAAGAGTCTTATCTTTCTTGCTTACAAAGAAGAAGCTTGCCCCCAGTGGCGAGGAGGACGGCCGTATAATACCTGCAGCCAGTGAGTCGTTGATATATGTCTCCATAGTGTCTCTCTCGGGTCGGGACAGGTTATACAGGCGACTCGATGGAAATGTGGCTCCAGGCAACAGTTCCACTGCGCAGTCATAGGGGCGATGAGGTGGCAAGGATAACGCCTTATCCTTACTGAAAGCCTCCCTTAAATCATGATACACAGATGGTACAGAGGTTAATTCTGATGGTACAGTAGTCTTTGGGGTGACACTGACCTCAAGAGGTGGCAACGCAGATTGCAGGCATTCTGAATGACAAAAATAACTCCAACTAATGATCTGACCCGTGGACCAGTCAAAGTGAGGGTTGTGTAACTTTAACCATGGGTGTCCCAACACAAGTGGCGTCTTAGGAGCGGAAAACACAAAAAACTGAATGTATTCACGGTGGTTACCGGAAAGAATAAGGAGCAGGGGTTCTGTACGGTGAGTTACTTTGGCCAAGATTTTACCATCTAAGGCACTGACGTTAAACTGGTGTCTCTAAGGGCTCAATCTTTATTCCCTCCTGAAGCACAACCTCCTTATCTAAAAAACTTTGCTCCGCACCAGAGTTAATGAGAGCCAATAACGGCAGAGATAACTGTTGGAGACATAGTTTAGCTGGGAGATGAGTACGTGGAGGATTACTTTGGGGGCCATTAATCTCGCTCACCAGTACCCCCACTGCTACTGATGAGCACGGTCTTTTCGGCGAGAAGGACAGGCAGCCAGGAAGTGACCGATTTGGCCACAGTATATGCACTCACCCGCCCGTATTCTCCTCTGGCGTTCGGCAGGAGAAGGATTTGCTCGGCCGAGCTGCATGGGTTCCTCGGGCGGAGCGGAGGGGCTGGAGCGAGTGACGTAGATGGGAGGAGCACTGGGAGCGACTTTCGCTGGAGTGTATGACGCAGCATAGTGGTTCACGGAAGTCTGGGAATTGTAGTTCTTCTCTCTGCGTCTCTCCCGTATGCGATTGTCTAACCTTATCGACAAATCAACAAGGGAATCAAGAGAGTTAGTCTCATCTCAAGTTCATCCTTTAATTGTTCGTTCAAACCGTGCATGTATATTCCCCGCAGCGCTTCGTCATTCCATCCAGACCCGTGGTGGCCCCGGTTGAATTTGTGTTGTGGTTTGGGGGCTCAAAATCGGAAAAAAAC